>PVJL010007161.1:0-81765 GCA_004026885.1 Lyroderma lyra
CAATTAAAGGAGTAAATATTTTGAGTTGCGTATTCATATTTCATACATAAAAATTACTAAAAATAATTATTAATAAACTCAATTCTTTTCAACAACAAAAAAAATCACACAGAGCAAGGCAAGACAAATACCATATCATCTCACTTATATGTGGAATCTAAAGAACAAAATAAACAAACAGAAATAGACTGATAGGAGTTCCCTGGTGGGGTAGTGGCTAGGCTTCGGCACTGTCAGTTTGATTCCCAGCCAGGGAGCTACCCACGTACTACAAAAAAAAAAAAAAGAAAGAAAGAAATAGACTGATAGATACAGTGAACAAACTGATGGGTGCCAGATGGGAGGGGGCTTTGGGGGCTGGGTGAGAAAGGTGAAGGGATAAGAAGTACAGATTGATAGTTACAAAAATAGTCACAGGGATGCAAAGTACAGTACGGGGAACAGTCTATAATATTGTACAAACCATGTGTAGTGCCAGGTGGGTGCCAGACTAATTGGGGGAACACTAACCACATGAATGTCTAACCACTATGCTGTACACTTGGAAATAATACATTGGATGTCAACTATAACTGAAAAATTAAATAAAAAAGCTAAACCTAACAATAAATTCTCCAAGATTAAAAAGTTTTGTAGGCAGTGCTTGGGTTTCTTTTCATGGTTTGAGGGGGAAACATATTTGGGGTGGGGAAAGCCTTACTGTCCATTAAGGAAGACAGGAATCCCACAAAGACCAAGCACGGCCCACAACACGACAGGATCAGGCCACAGGGATCAGGCCTGGTGATCCCTATTAATTCACAGAACTGAAGTTGCTGCTTGAACATTAAAACCTATTGCTACTCAATTTGGATATAAAAGAAAACTTGTATTTTTGAACCAAAAGATTTATGGCTTACTTTTTATTTAGTTTAGCCTATTTTTCAGAACTTGAACTCAACTTCCATGATTTTGGGGGTAGAGAAACAGGGAGGAAATAAGACATACTCTCTTGTCCATTCTTCAAATACCAAAGTCAGACGTAAATACGAGAAGACCTTCCTGGTTTCCTCTTACCTGGTCCAGCCACAAACTCAGTTTCTCAAGAATTTTCATGGGAAATGTCTTAAACTACGACCAAATTATAACTGGGTATTACTAACTTCACTCTGAAAAGAAGAACCTGAGTTACAGATATTTGCCTAGGATCCACAATCAGGTTGCATACATAAAAATATAGATTCTCAGGTTTCTCAGCTGACTTTGCTTTAGCAGGACGGGGCATTATTCTCAAGTGGTGACAGTAGACTCTCTGGACTGATCGATCCACTTAGAGCAAGTATCTGGGGGCACTCGCACATGGCAGGAGAAGAGAATGACACCACAATTTTCATATCATGTGTTGGCATGGGAAATGGGAAAGTCTTATTAACCCGAACACACAGAATGATTGCCAAGTATCAATGACAAACTTGCGACTTTGTAGGGACAGCGATCTGCACAATCACGTGTCTTTCTCCAAGGGTTCAGCTGCTCACGTGCAGGGTTATTGAAGGTAAGTGTAACAAAAAGACAAAGCACTAGGGATTTGGAGGCTGACAATACAGTGGTTCATTCTGTCAATGAAACCTCATTTTCTTGCTTTGCAAAATCACTTGAGGAACACACAGTCAACATGCAACAAGTATCTCTGAAACAGTTTGCTGCATTCACACTCCAGCTGATTCCGAAATGCAGAGAACCAGTGCTCTGGTTTTGGTTCGGTTTTCTGATAACAATCCAAACAGCAGTGCCAAACTCAAAACCGGTTGTCTCAGAACCATCCTTCTGATGTTAATGTGAGTTTTATGCAGACTCAGTGTTTCATGTCAGAACCCAAACCTGAGAATGACATGTATAAACTTTGTAAACAAAAGAGGAAATTGGAGCATCCTGGTGTATCTAAATATGTAGTTTAGTTCCTTATGTAGCAAAAAGTGTGACATGTTCACCTAGACCTCTGAGTAAAGTGGCAGAACAATACAAATAAATGAAAATTTTATAAACTTTGGGAAATAGGGGTACAAGGGGACTTATATGACATAAAAAAACAGGCTTGGAGAAAAGAGAAAAACAGAATGAATTTTTAAAGAGAAAAATCTAACAACGTAATAAAAACTAGACATAGAATTTTATGGAAACCCGATTTCTACCTAACTTATTTATTTGCCAACTGGTGACAACTTATTCTCTTTATATCTCTGGAATTTATTACAGTTTGTAACGTGAAATAAAGACTGATTAAATGGCCATTGAGTCAGTTTATTGATTAATACCCATAAGAAATGATATTTGTAATAATTTTTATACATCAGTATTAAAATTACAGTAAAACACTGCAATGTAAATATAAGCAAGACATGGAAAAAATTAGTATAACTGATTTAGGTGAAATGTCTGTTTAACAGAATCAAAAGGCAATTCTTTCTAGTTCCCTGTCTTCCTTTGAATATGAAATAATTTGACTTTCATTTCTTGATCTGATTTCATATCACTCATCTTACTATTTAAGAAACCAAAGTAATTTTTATCATTTCCTTGGATATCGATCTTATTTATGGTAACATTAAAGTATGTGGTAAGTAGCTATATTTATTTAGAAAATGCTCTTTTCTCTCTTATTTACAAAAGCACTTACACTTCCAGAAAGAGAAAGCAAACTTTATTGATGCCGATTGATATAAAGTAAAACAAAATTGAAATAAGACACAGAGAATACTAACAGCAACTGTGAGATTTCTATCACTTACTATAGGAATGAACTGCCAGTAATTAAACCACGAAGAGTGAACCCCCAGCAATGGATACAGTACATTTCCAGTATGTAAAAAGTCAATTCAAGAACGAGTCAAGAGTACCATCATGATTAAGAACTGTGTGGCCTTGCTGCCATTCTGCCAGGGTTCAAATCCTATCTCTATCATTTACTAGCAGTGTGACACTGAATAAATGACTGTTTTCCTCATCTGTAAAGCAGGGATATTAATAATACCTACCTCATAGGCTCATTATGAGGATTAAATTAAGATAATCCATGTAAAGCATTCTGAACACATGAGCACTTAAAAAGCACATATTATTAATGACATCACTATTTTTTTCTTCAGTGCAAATGGCATTGCCATGGATTAAGCAATGATCAATGGATTACTCTATTGATCAAGGTCAACAGATGAATGAACATTGACAATAAAAATGTATATCCTAAATGAAATAAACTGAGATGACCAAAGGATTCTCCCTATTCTCATGATAACTATATATTTCCATGTAGCAAACAAAAATAACAAAATTACATAAATATTTAATAAATAAATGCTGATTTAGTAATTTGGGTTTCAGAATAATAAAGTAGCTCTTTGACAGAAAAGGTGATTGGCAAAAAATAGCATATGGGTGGTAAGATACACCTTTTTTAAAAATACTTTTTCTGTAAACAAATAAAAAGAAACAAATACATCATAAAATGTGACAGATGATTATATTCGTAAATGGCTATTAGATGTTTTTTAAGTATAAGTCTTGAAATATAATAACTTAAAAATAAGATATAAACTTTATCTTTGTGACCTAAAGTAGGCAACAGTTCAATTGATAAATTTGGACTCCATTAAAATTAAAAAGTTGTACACCTGAAATTTATATATTATTAATCAGAGTTACTCTATAATTCATTTAATAAAAATAAATTTTAAAAAGAAAACCCACGAAATAGGAGAAAGTTTTTTTAAATCATGTATCTAGTAAGGATATAGTATTCAAAACATATAAAAAATTCTTACCAACTTAATAATAAACAAAGACAAAAAACTCAGTTTAAACATAGGCAAAGAATATGAACAGACATTTCTTAAAAGAAGATACACAAATGGCCAGTAAGCACACAAAAAGGTGCTCAACGTCATTAGTCATTAGGAAAGTGCAAATCAGCACTATAGTAAGATACCACTTCACACACTAGGATGACTATAAAAAAAGGAGAATAACAAATGCTGGCAGGAATAAAAAATGGTGTAGCCACTGCAAAAATAGTTCGGCAGTTCCTCAAAAAGTTAGACAGAATTAACGTATGTCCCAGCAATTCCATTAACTGATGAATGGATAAACAAATTACATATAATGTAATATTATTCCACCATTAAAAAAAAAAAATCCAGAGAGTTCCCTGAGGGGTGTAGTGGCTTAAGGCTTCGGCGCTGGCGCTGTCAGCGCTGCGGCCTGGGTTCGATTCCCAGTCAGGGAGCTACCCACATACCAAAAAGCAAAAAAAAAAAAAAAAATCGGGACTACCTCTCTCTCTATATTAAGTGTCTTATATTGGGTAGTTTTGAAGAAAACTGTTTATCAGTTTTTATATATCTATACACACACATCTATATTTATATTGACATCTATGTGACATAGATGACATATGATATAGATGTGGATGGATACAGAGATAGTTTAGATAAGTGAAATGAAAGAGAGATGATAGGTTCATGTAAGAAATACAACAATTAATATTTTCCTAATATGAAACTATGTGCTCTTTCAGGGACTCCCAGAAACAGTGATTCATTTGTCAAAATCGTATCACTTTGCGTATTAAATCATTTGCACAGAGAATTTACTGTAAATGTAGTTATTTATTTATTTACTTCTATATCGTAACCTTTTTCACTTGTATTCTAAATCAACACTGACATCGATGAATGAGAACTTACCCTGAGCATGGGGCCATTCTGAAACACGTGTGGCTCATCACAAACCACACAGTATTCATTCAATACGGGGATCCGCTGTTCAGCAAACTCAATTGTCTGAATACAGCAATAAGAGAAATAATTAGGTCAAGTTCACAAATGATTTCGAAACCCACTAAAAGCTAAAATATTTCTACAATGGTTAGAGTCTTGGCTCATACCTGCACTAGGAAGCCACGGTCTCGTATTGGAATGCATTTGGCACCATTTGGCTGTAAAAAGCAAAATGAAAGAATAAAATGATTTTTTAATTGGGAAAATATGTAAATTATGGCCTTTTACTTTGTGCAATAATGAATATAGATGTGATCTTTCTAAGATCACTTGTACTATCAGCTGAGTCACCGATAATGATGTCAAGATGTTAGAATTTCTGTATTACAATACCCTTTCTCCCGTTACTACCGCAATGTACTCGAATGTCTAAACTAAATGCACATTCTTAATTTCTGATCTTCTAGTAAAAATGATCGGCATCTTTACATGATTACAAAAATTTATTTTCTCTATTACTCTTGTCAGATGTTCCCACCTCCTCATTTAGAGTATTTCAATCTTATTTTACACTCAGATGGAATTATTCCTCCAAGGATATAAAAAGGTACAACACTAGACTATTGTTTTATGCTTAACCATAAAGAATTTTTTGTTTTGTTTTATTTTGTTTTGTTTTGTATGTGGGTAGTTCCCTGGCTGAGAATCGAACCCAGGCCTCAGCGTTGACAGCGCCAGAGCCGAAGCCTTAAGCCACTACACCATCAGGGAACTCCCAAGAAGAATATTAAGACATTTTCTTTTACAGAATATCTGAGATTATCTTTCTTAGGTGCAACTAACATGAGAAATTCTCTACTAGGCAACTCTGACATTATTTTGTAAATGTCTTTAATGCTTACTTTGGGTAAGAAATGGGTTTTAAGGGACGTCCAACTCAAATTGTCTACAAACTCAAATACATTTTCTTAACATATAATTTTATGGTATAATTTATAATTTAATTTTAAAAATAAATCTATACAAGAGAAACACAGCTTTCTAAAACCAGTATCTTTTTTTTCCCAATTTCATCTATCGCTAGGTATATCCATATTAATAGTTAAGAACTAATAAATACACCCTCCCCCAAAACAGAGAGACAGACATACACACTTACTAGAAGCAAACGAAATGTTTTATCAACTATTTTAGGTAAATAGTATACATAAGATAGGCCTGTTTCTTTATCTGAAGCTGTACTGCAGATCACTGTAGAGGTAAATTTTGTGTAAGACTGACTCCCAATAAATACTAACCAAAGGACTTAAGTTTTAATACAGTCACCTCACAGCCTCATCCCCTCGCCCCCAAAACAGCTTCAGGAGAAATGACTTCAGTTTTATAAAGTATTGACATTAAGAGCAGCTTTAAGTGAAGCAAAGAGATACATACAGCTGTCAATGTTGTTTTTCTCTTCAAGTACTGGTGCTCATGGGTAAAGTTTTCCTCTTACATATATAACAGAAAGGATGTTACTTTTAATTTAATTAATAGACAAACTTTGTCTCCACTACTAACATGAGAAAACTAGAGATAGGATAAACCTACTTAATAAAACATTAAAATTCTAGTTTGCTTAAAAGAATAAACAGGCTTTGCAAATTCAATTAACTTCTTTCCATTTTTAGTGGCATTCCTTACCATGACAGGAATTTGGGTTGAACCTCAAATCAAGAGCTACATTTATTTTTTTGGAATCAAAGTGAACATTCCAGTACCAGTAACAACTGTCTGGTACACAAATAGTATTTAAAAAAAGAAAAAAAAAACAAACAGTAAATATAAAAAAACAAAAAAAAAAAACCAGAAACAAAAAAATCCTTGCTTCTTTCCTCTACCAGATCTCCCCTCATCTCTAGAAAACTTCTACTGCACCTTAGCTTAACGTTTAAGAACTCATGATGAAAATATTTACGCACAGCAGGCTGGGAAGATGAAGATGAAGATGGTGTTAAGATACCAATAAGCCCTGAGGTAAGAGAGAGCCTCCTGCCCTCTGCGTTAGGTTCCTTGAAAAGCTCAGTTTTGGATGACTTGGGGGCACTGGAGTAAGACTTGCTGAGCAACTTGTGATTTTTCAGTCCATACAACTCTTCCATTCTGAGATTACTGGAGTAAGATCTGCTTAACAGTTTGTGGGGCTTCAGGGTGGTGTTGTGCTCACAGCGGGGGTCTCCAGAACAAGATCGCGTCAAGAGCTTATGCGACTTGAGCGTGAGGCAGTCATCTTGCTTGACAACTGGAGGGCAGGGACGGTTCAAGAGTTTGTGCGACTTAATTGTCGTCACTGCCTGCTCAGCCCTGGGGTCACTGGACAGAGAACGGCCGAAGGTCCTGTGCGACTTAGTGGCACACACGCTGTCAGTCTTGACGGTGCTGGAACAAGTCCTCCGCAGCAGCTTATGCGTTTTGGAGATCCCATCTTGCTCAGATTTCAGTTTGGATTTGCTTTTTCCACAACCAGGGGGAGGATAACTTGGCGACCTTCAAAATTGAACAACAATTAATACAGGGCAAATCAGGAGTATAAAAGACCATGGAGAACACGTGTCAGGCTCCCTCAATTCAACTGTTAGAAATACCACCCTACTTTCTTTTGGCCCATCCACCTAGAACTGAAATCAGAAATGTGCAGAATGATCACAGGAACTGAACTGTATTTTTCCTGAAAAGCAAAGAATATCAGGTTTTATTCCCCTCCTACTTAACCCAGAGTCCTGTATGGAACTAATTTTGGTAGAGAAAACTCTATGAACAGAAAGCAAAGAATATAATTTGAGTAAATTTAACTCATGTTAAGGAAACAAAAATGCTAAACATAGAAATGAATAGCTATGTTTTTGATGACATGCATGTTACTTAGTCTTCTCTTTGAAGTTATAAAGAAAACAATCAGATGCCAAGACTATTGAAAGGAGGCTCCAAACTGAGTAACAATGGAATATCACATGCTCGGCATTTAGTAATGCAATGATGAACTTGTCTGTTACCCACCTGCGCAAGGTAGAAAATAAATGCAGGGGAGACTTCACTTTCTTCTCTGACAGCTTCTTATTATGCAGGCAACTGGATTTTTCTTTGCTCTGTTTCCACTGCTGTGTAACAAATGTCTGCATGATTCTGTAAATCCAAAGGTAAGTCTGTTATCACAGTTCCAGGGTAATTTAAGATTTCCATATTTATTATGTAGAGAACATATTTATTAAAGGAAAACAAATGCACAGTAATTTGTGAGATCTTAATTTAAAATCATACAAGATGTTTTCATATGTAGGAAAGCATCACACAGAAAATTTTTATGATTTTACTGTTATTAATAATTAATGAAAAATTAATAATTAATATATCACTGAAAGAAATAATTGATAAAAGAGTAAGGATATAAAGAGATTTATTAAGATTATGAAGAGACAGCATTTAGGATCAACGACTTTGGCTAAAGTGACAAAAAAAAATATCTGAATTATTTTGTTGGTGCCAGAGATGTAACTTGAAATTTTTTTGTTACTATTAATAATTGTAATTTTATTTATTAAGATACAAGCAAAGTCACTTTCTTTGATGTACTTAGGTATTTTTCTCCATGAAAAGGAAAAAAATAAAACGGTACATACACACTTAAAATTAGGCCAGGTGAAACTGCCTCTATGGAGAAATATGAGGTCAGCAAATTTTACCTTCAGCATTCACCTTTAAATGTGATGTTGTTTTCATTGGGTGTCTAAAAATTCTTAGTTAACTATCATAAAGCAGGAATTTGGCAACTTCTGGCCTGTCACCTGTGGCTGTAGACACAGCACTGTTTTCTGAGAAGGGTCCCAAGCTGTGATACCTTCTCTGTATCCCATATGTTATAGGCAGTGATGGAGAAGGGTCCCGGAAGGCTGATTATTTTAGTAGATGGGAACTTTTACAAATAAACATTATGTGAGCAATAAATGAAATAGTTTGATTTTCTTTGAAAAGTCAATTCAGCCTTGCTTGTTTTTCCTACTCTTTTCAGTTATTTGTAACACAGATTGCTTCTGGAACAGAAAAATGGTACCAATATTTGTTTATGGTTTACAATATACCAGGGAGTGAATACAGCTATTTTTCTCTTTAATTCTCAGGACACCCCCAGAATGTAGCTGTTATTGTACAAATTCACAAATAAGGTAAGGCCATAAAAATCTGCCTAAATTAGCTTGAACAATAAAATGGCAGAGTGAACATAACTGTATTATCACAGGTTATTCTAAAGCAGCAGTTCTCAACCTGTGGGTCGTGACCCCTTTGGGGGTCGGACGACCCTTTCACAGGGGTCGCCTAAGACCATCGGAAAACACATATCAGATATTTACATGACGATTCATAACAGTAGCAACGTGACAGTTATGAAGTAGCAACGAAAATAATTTTATGGGGGTCACCACAACATGAGAAACTGTATTACAGGGTCGCGGCATTAGGAAGGTTGAGAACCACTGCTCTAAAGGGACAGGTGTGGCTGTTAGCACTAAGCCAATAATAATATCTCAATATCCCTCATTTGGCTTGCCAAATTAACTCAGATCATCAGAAAGTGTATTGCTCACTTTACCCCAACCTTTGCCTGCTAATTTAGATGAATTCATAAGAAACTGTCATACAGAATTAATTTGAGTCTTTTTAGCTATAGAGGTTGTGAAGCAGCAAGGGGTGAAACTGCAATCAACGAAGCATAATCCTAATGCATAGTAAATTCACCCCGTAGCTCAAGACACAGGGAAAATTTTATTTTACACTTAATTTTTGAAGATTTTTTTCAACCAAGATCGCAGCAAGAGTTAAATGTAATAGTAATATTACATAAGGTAATAGTAACATTACATTTTCCCTGTCATCATTTTTCCCTGTCCCTAACCTGAAACCCCCAGTGACATCACCCCTCTTTGTACCAAGCAGATGCAGGTTATTTTCCTTCTATGAAAAATTGCCATTTCTGTACACCATTCCCTATGAAACTCAGCAAGCATTTGCCTAATCTTGATAGGATAACTGCAACAAAAATGAACAAGTCAAAATGACTAAAACTGTCCCCACTTTCCTATTACATTAGCGTTCTAAGGGGCAACTTGAAAGTTTAGAACCAGGAATTCCTGCAGTTGGATACCCAGATCCCTAGGTGTTCCTGGATTCAAAAGGGGAGAGTCAACTATTTCCTACAATAAATTAATTTTTTGTTTAATTTATTGTGTTTAATTTCAATGGTAATCTGAAATATACATATGAGCACATCTGGTAACAGCAGCCACCTCGTGGTAGAGAACCACCAGAGTTCAGCGCTCACGTTGGTGTTTCTTCTTACTATTGCACTGGCACCAAGAACTACTGAAAAATTGCCATTGGCAGATAATAAAAGATGAGAAAAAGACTTCGAGGTAAATTATACATTCACATCAAGTGACGACCAGACGATTTCATAACCAGCTATCTAAACAAAGGTAGTTCAAACAGAGAAAAGGGGGTACAGATGGGCAACATTATGGTTTTTTTTAATGCTGATTTCAAAAGAACTATGTACAAGAGCGGCCTGTTATCTTCAGCATTGGTGAAATAGCATCATCAAAATAACATCATCCATCAAATTAAATCCATGTACTAATTTAATGTTTGAGTATTTTATTGTATTTTGCACTTAAGTAGTATATTGGGTTTTGTTTTATAAATGCAAACTCTACATATGAAGAATTTATACCTAACTTTATGGATGTACAAATGTAAGGCAATTCTGGAGATTTGCAATATTTTTTCCCTTTTAAAAACAATTTATGTTTGATCAATGCAAATTCAGCATAAAGTCATATAGAGTTTAACATATTACCATGGCCTGTGATATGCTTACCTTTGAATGTCAGATACTCTATACAAGGCTGATCACTATACTCCACCCATTTCAGGTGTGTATTTTTCCCTCTGGCTCTTAATGACTTCACATTCTCTTAATATTTATTCAGGGCTGAACATATATCCCAAGTCTTATATAAGGCAAAGGGATATCCACGTTTATATGAGAAGCAGATTAGTGGCTGGGTCAAAAGCATCAATCTAGAGTCAAATTCAGGTTCTACCAGGTTCTCACTGTGTGATCTTAAGCAAGTTGCTTTATCTCCTGGGTTTTGGTTTCATCATTGAGGAAACATAGATAGTAACATGATCTGCTTCATGAAGATGTTGTAACAATCGGGGGGAGTTAATATGCAGAAAGTGCTAGACTAGTGCTTGAAATATCAGCAGTGCACAAGCATTTGCTGTGGCTGTGGTTAAGTCTGTCTTGTTGCTAGAAACACACCTGCCAAGAACCACAGGAAAAGTTTAATGAAGTGTTTTGTATTTGCTAAAAGCAAACCTGAGCAACAACAAAGGGCCTAAATTCTAAATCTGCCTTCTTAACTGTCTGTATGTTTGTGGAAAATAACCTCTTTTATGTGTCAGTTCCTTCTTAGGATTTATTATGAGAATGAGATCAGACTTTTCAAATCACATCATTTTAGGCTAGAAGGGGATCATAAGGATCCCAGTTATTTGTAACTAAGGAAACAAACATATATATATATATATATATATATATATATATATATATATATATATATAAATAATTAGACCAGTATTTATCAAGGATCATTAAAAAAAGGTCAAGCAAGTCCATATCACCAAACTTTTTATATAACTAAACTTTATCCATAGAATAACTTTTAAAAAATGTTAATCATTTGGCTGGAAATACTAATAAAACATGTTTTATTTCTAACTCATCTTTAAGATCATTAGTAGATACAACGCATAGCTTCCTTCCCTTAACTTCCCAGGATTGGAATTATACGTATTTCTTTTTATGAGCCCAAATGATACACTCAGAAGCCATTAAAGGTAGGAAGCTATTTATTCCTAGACTTCCGTACTTTTATTATTTTTTTTTGTCTTGTTTGGATCAACCTCATTTCCCTTTTAAAAAAAAAGTTTGTAAGTGGCTTACAAAAGTACATAAAGTGGAACTACTGATGTGGGGTGATAATGATGTGTCCATGAAGTTTCACCAATTGTAACAGATGTGCACCCTGGTGGGGTACGTGGATAATAGAGAAGCTACGTCTGTGTGGGAACAGAGAGTATATGGGAAGTCTCTGTACCTTCTCCTCAATTTTGTTGTGAACCTGAAATTGGTCTAAAAAAATAAAGATTAAATGCAATAAAATTTAAAAAGAAGGGAGTGAGGTGGGTGAGGGGGAAAAAGAAAATTAGGAGAAAAAAAAGATGTGCCAAGGTGAGGGAGGTGGTATCCAACGTGGGTGGCATAACATGGAGGGAGGCTCCACGCTTAGCTCCAAAACCTGTAAGATCCTGGCTCATCACAGTAAGCAAAAGATGACTAAAAAAACTGAAGGAATTGTACTGGAAAAGCACACCTAAATCCTCATACAGAAAACTGAGAAAATATCCTTTATGAGTCCTTATATAGAAAACACTGCATAATATTTACTAAACATACATTGTAAATTGAATGCAGTTCTACAGATACAGAATTCTTTAACAATACGGGTTTTTTATTTATACTTATTTAAACCCAACACTGGGGATTTGCAAAAATTTTTCCTTTCAAATGTGATCCACATATGTCACATTTGAGCAATGCTGCCTCAATGGAAAGTCATAAAATCTTGAGAAAATTCTAGAACTCTGATATGTACAACCCTTGATACCACACATGAAGCTTCCTACTATTTTTATAATCTCAGGTAAAATGACCACAACATGTCCCCTGTTTTTTAAATGAAACAAAAAAGTTTCAAAGTATTTTCTCTCACAGCATTGCTCAGTAAAGGCTAATGTGTAATGCCTAATTAAATTTCATTAAAATAAAGCCAAGCATACAGACTGCTTCATTATAGAGGGCCCAAACCTTGCGTTTAGGTATACCCTTATATAATGATCTCTCTTGATCAATTTAAATTGATGGGAAATTTTCATATAGATAAGAATAAACAATCCTCGGAAGTCTCCATAAATACACATTCTTAAAGCTGACCTTTTGATAGGTATGGAATTTATTAAGTTTATATTTTGACTGTGACTAACTGAGGTACGTCCCATGTTTTAAAAGTCATTTCAACTGGGGTAATTTCATGTTTCTAAAAGATAAATTGGCTCATTGTATTAGTCAAAGCCTAACAGAAAGTAAAGGGTTTCTTCACAAAAGTAGCGTTTCCAAGGTGCAGGTATGGGAACAAGGGCTAGTGCAGTAGGTCAGGGCCAGTGGCCGCCACACTGTTAGCACCTGTGGGCACCCAGGAACATGCAGAGAAAACTCCTGCTACCTCCCACTGAGAGAGCAGCCACCCAAAGGCAGAAGCAGGGCAGAAGAGAGCTTCAGTGAGGATTAGTCAGCTCACGGTGACCTCAGGGGAAAGAACCAAAGATGACAAATGCTCCCATCAGGCTCTGCTTCCTCCTGCCGGTCATATCAGAGACACAGAAACCTGTGTCCACACAGGTTAGCCTCCCCAGGCGGCGTGCACAGTGTCGGAGGGGGCAGCGTGAATCTGGGGGAACGATGGGAGGAACCTGGCCCAGTTCTAAGGCAAGCTCTGCACACTCAATTATGGATGCAGTCCTAGCATCAGATTACTCCTCTCCTGAGGCACTCAGTTCAAAAAGCTCTTACTGAAAATAAGCGCGTGTGTGTTGGGGTGAGGGGAATGATGAGCAAAATGAGGACTCAGTTCTCTTTAACAGAAATTTTTTTATTCTTTGCAAAGCTTACTTTTTCAGCTGATGTCCCAATCCAAACCGCTCTTTTGTGGAAGTCTGAAACACATCAACAGTGGGCACTGCAAAGGGAAAAATAAATCATCAACCATCAGCCAGGAAAAAAAAGTAATATATATAACTCTGTGTATATATGCATACATATGCAAAACGTTATAGATATGCATATTTATATATTACATAATATGTAACACACATTTAAAAATAGTGTACACACAGTGCTGTTATTTATGCTTTACATATAGACTTTGAAGATCAACCTTGGTCATTATATATTATATATGGGTATAATATAAGTATATATAAATGTATAATATGCATAATAATGAAAATGATCTTCAAAAGATAGATATTAAATGCTAATAGCAACAGGTAGCACAGTGCATACACTGTTCTTTAAGTGGAAGAGAGATGTTTATATATACATACACCCTTTTTGGGAAATAAAATAATGGAGGACGAGAGTAAGGCACAAGACGTAACTTTCACTGCACACCCTGTCACGTGCTTGTTATTTGTACCAGGTATATGCATTTCTGTAATAACCAAGATGTTTGTGAAATTAGTAACATCTCGTAAAAGTCACTCACCACTCATCGTTCATTGGTTTTAAAGAGTATCTGAATGCCCACTGTGCCAGTCCGTACAGATGCAGTAGTAAAAAGAGACAAATATCCCACCCCCTTGAAGCCTCAGTCCAGTGGGAGAAGGCAGACAAAAATACAGATAAGAAAACAGGATGCCACACAGGTAGAAAGGCTCTGGAGAAAAATTAGAAAGGGACAGAGGCTACAGGTAGACGGTTATGTGGGCACAGACATCGGCATGAGATAGCAGGGCAGGAAGAGAAGTGTGTCGGTCAGAGGATGCAGCAAGGAAGCAATGTGCAGCAGCACTCCAGGAAGAGCAGGGACACCGGTGGGGCCGCAGAGGAGTGAACAAGGTACATCAAGGAGATGAGGTCAGAGAGGGACCATGGATGGGGCGGTGTAGGCTCTCTGTGCAGAGCAAGGGTAGACGTAGGAAAATCTGTCAGGAACTCACACTAATTGAAGCAAGAAACACGGTGGCTCAGATCAGTGGAGGTGGTAAACATTTTGGCTTCAGACTTTCTGGGAGACAGAACAGATTTCGCTGATTTGAAGGATTAGAAAAAGAAGAGTCAATGATGAATCTAAGGATTTTTGGCCAAAACAACCAGAAGGCTGAAACACTAATTCCTGCTATCTGAGATTGCAGGAAGAGCAGGCTTGGAAAGGCAGGGGAGATCAGCAATTCGACTTATGATGATCTTAAATTTAAGATGCTTACTTGTCACTCAAGTGGAAAAGTTAAATAGGCAAATGGATAGAGGACTCCGACATTTAGGCATTCATATGAGAGGAATGTCTAAAGATACACACACACACACACACACACACACACACACACACATATACATATATATGTATTTTTTTTAAATAGCCAGAATATAAATGTGTATTTACATGCACAAGGCTGGATGAGAAAGCACTGAGTGAGTGTAGGTGGAAGAAAGGCATCCAAGGGTCCAGCCTGAGCCCTGTAGCACCCAGAGGCTCAGTGAAGAAGGCTGAAGACAAATGGCTGGGAGGATGGAAGAGTCCAGAGTGCTGCTGATCTGGACACGTTCATGAAAGTTTTTCAAGGAGGAAAGTAAACAACTGTTATCAAAATACTGCTAAGTCAATTAAGATGAGGACTCAAAATTGATTGTGGGGTCATTTCGCAGTATTAAAGTCACTGGCAACACTGACAAGAGTGGTGTTTGTGAAACGATGGGTCCAAAAACTGTCTATCTAGGGCATATTCAGGAGAGAAAAAAGAAAAGTGCAATAACCTAATGGAAACAACTCTCACCAAGAAATTTAAGTCATGGGAAGCAGAATACGTATCAGGGTCCTAACTGAAGAGTGATTCAAGGTCAAGAAGGATTTTAAAGATGAGAGAAATATTTGTTGGCTGATGGCAATCTACTAGAAGAGAGACACTAACAGTACAAGAAAGAGTGGAAGAATTGCTGGAATGGTGTCTTAATTAGGATAAAGGGGATGGAAGCTAATGTGCAAATAAAAGGGTGACAATTATATAGGAGTGCGGATAGAGCCACTCATACTAACAGTTAACTAGGTAACTAGAACAAAGATTGTCTTAATAAGACATTCTCAGACCACACAAGCTCCACATTGTAAACCAGACTGGTATCCCCAGTAGCCTCATTCCCTGTGTGGTCCATTACTCTGGGATACAAACACTCCACTGATCAAAGGAAATTGGTGTTAGCATCAACAATTAGTTGCCTTCCTAAAAACATTCTAAACCTTCCATGGAGTGAAGAATACAGGGCACATCACGGCAATCTCACCTGTCCCAAATCCAGGGCTACATAAATTCAAAAGTGAACAAAAAATCCTAACATCTTAAAAACTCAGAATTATTTTTTAAAAAGATGACAAAATTAAAACACATTGTACTCTCTCTAAGAGATATAAGAAGACAGCCTTCACAAGCTGATGGAAAAAGTGATTGGTAAGGTGGAAGCAGAGAAACAAAAGAGACCTGGTTTAAAAAAAAAGTAGAAAAATCCAAAATATACTAGAACTGAAGTCTTCACTGGAAGAAATTGTCTAAGGTACACAGAGAGAAAGAGAGAAGAGATAATAATAGACACAAATATTTATTCAGAATATATAAACTATTTCTATGAATTAATAATACAAAGACCAAAACTTATTCATACTGTGACCTGAAAATATGTTACAAACATTGATTTAGTTAGACGTATAAAATCTGAACGGCTCAAAATTTTGGAATATGTTGAAAGAGCTATTAAGATCTTACTTCCAAAAATATTCCTAAATCTAAGTGAAAAACTCATATTTCTATTAAAATTAATTAAATTCATTATTACAATTAATTGTATTCATATAAAATATTAATAATGAATGAAATCCATATATATATATATGGGAACTCTGTACTACCTTTGAAATTTTTCTATAAATCTAAAAATATTTTAGATTAATTTTTAAAAATGTATTAAAAGTAATAGCTTTCAAATAACCAATAATCAGTTAGAATATAAATTGATATATAAAAGTCCCATTAAGCAAAAAAGTGGTAAACAAGTATTCAGGAAAGAATTTAGCTAAAATTAGTGATGTAAGGCAAACAAACAAACAAACAAGCACAGAAGTAGAAACTACAAACAAATGTTCCTTTATAAGAAAAGTAAATGCTGTAGAAATGGTCTGTTCTTTCTATATTTATTTCAAAGTTTACTTCAAACAACAAGATTCCCCACAGGGTTTGTTTCTGGGAACAAGAGAATGAGGAAGGATTTGACAGAATATACTAGCAAAAATATCTTTACATCTTAAAAAAAGATGAAAGTTACTCAATTTTTCCTTTTCTCATCATAATTTAGGTCGGAAAGGCAGTAAGTGAGGGCTGCTTATGATATGTGGAAATTATCCTAACACTTTGATCATGTAAATAAATGTAGAGGTATCAATAATAAGATTATTTACACAGAAAAACATTTTAATAATGGGAGTTGTTTATCACTTTCTGATCTTTGAGATGAGAAACTAGACTTACATACCAGCAATTGTGGAAAACATATATCATAATCTAATAATTATGTCTTTTTATTTAAAGTGTATTTCCCCATGAACACTGGGAATAATTCTTATGTTTAATTTCAAAGTAGATAATGTGGTCTACTTCTTCAATTCTTATTCCTGTTCACTCACAGATACATTGTCAGCTTGGCCCTAGCCAAGTATTAATAGTTCAAATAAGTATTACTCATACATTTCCAAAACCTAGGAATAAATGCATTTCAAAAAGAAATCTTAACTAGGTCAGTCTAAACCTTCTATTTGTCATACATTTTTTGCAAGTTAATTTTACTATAAAAGTTGATATCTTCTCAAAGACATATTGCAAAACGGTCAAGAAATATTATCTTGCCTTTTTATTTGTACACAGTAATACAAATCATAAACTGGGATAAACCTAATTATTTTTTCCGTAATAATAAATTACACATTCTTTTTAGTATCACTGTCTCTAGTTGTCATATATTTCATGTTACTGCCTATTTTAAATCACATGTTTTCCTCAAATTTTCTCTAAGAAAAATAACCTTTGGGGAAATTTACTCGTAAGATGGCAATGTGAGTAAATAGTCTGGAACAAGCCTCATCATAACCAGTTCATTACAGAAATAGGAGAAAACCAACAAAGGACCACAGACTTGGAATAATGCCATCCTCATGTGAGAAACTTCCAGAGAATTTTGCTACAGACAGAACTGATGGAATCATCTCAAGGGGCCTCAGAGCTCACTCAAAACTCCCCATTCAATGAAAGAGGTGGAAGCTAAAGGCAGACCACCACTAACACATCTCAAATTAAAGGGGCCCACGAAGTAGAGTGTGCCAGGGCAGTTTCGTAAAAGGCTGGCCTGGCAGGGGTTCCTCCTGAAGCAGAGGCTGACTTCTTTTTTGCCCCCTGATCCACGATCTAAGGTCAAGTTCTCCTAGAAACAGGCCCTGAGTGAAGATCTGGGGGCAAATAATTTACTACAGAAATGCTCCCAGGAGAATCCAACACAGGATGGGAAGTGGGGAGGAAGACCGAAAAGGGGAAAAGTACGGGTACAAATTCGACTTAAGTCTCAGCTTCAGCCTGGTCCTGTGGTTAACATTGGAGCATAAATTACACTACAAAGTTTGCCCAACGTTGAGGCAATGTAGCTGGGCCAGGGACTCCCACATCAGTCACACAAAAGGGGTAGAATGGAGGTTAAGAATTCCCAAGTACTTACCCGCTCTCTCAGCAAAGAGAAAAGCTCTGAAGTGTCTAATGTCCAAGCTCTGGAGTCCCACTGTGAGCTCTTAGCAGCAAAGCATGCAAAAGCTGGGGACAGGAGCACAGTGCTGCTCAAATGGGCCTGGGCCTAAGGGCATGGGGTGTGTCACCGAGAGTTCACAGCCTACCTCACTCCAGCTGTCAGAGCTTAGAAATTATCTATGTAGAGTAAATGTGAAATTCTCTCTGTTCCAATCTTCTTAATGGAAGAAATTACACAAAAATCACACCAATTTCTGAAAGAAGTGCACTTCAACTCCTGCTTAAATACTGAGGAAAACAAACCTCCATCTTTAGGAATAAAATTATAAACTCTTGAATGACTAGTGATTTATTTCACCACAAATTCAAACTGATACGTAACAGATAAAAATGAAAGCAACTGATGATAAAGAGGGAATAATGTGGTATCAGTAAAGATTTTAGTCAATTAAAAATAGAAGGGGTACCTTAAATCAAAGACTGAATCTTGAAAAAAAATTCACTTAATGGGCTAGAAGACAAATGGGAAAAAAATTTATGAAGTACTCAGAAGTGAAGGATGAAAGACTAAGAGAAATGATAAAAAAAAAAATCATGGAAGACAGAAGCGCTAGATCCAATCTACATATATCAAGATGAGCAGATAAAGAAAGAACAATAAAATAATTACGTAGAAGTTGTTTGAGGTGAATTAAGATACTAATAAAAAATAAATATATAAATGAATACCAAGGAGGAAGAGAAAAAATAGCCCAAAAAGTACATGTAACAAACACAAACAAAACCAAAGCAGATTCCTTACAAAGGAACAAAATTTAAATCCTTGAGACGTAAGCTAGCATACATTTTTTCTAAAGCATTTTTGTCTTTTTTGGGAGGTGGAGGGGAACTGTTATGATCCCATAAATTTATACTTGGTCATGTCTGTCTCATTCACAAAACAAAGGGTCATTCTCAGGTATGAAAAGACAAAGCACAATCTTCATGTTTCTTTGGTTTGCAAACTATGTGCAAATCAACAAATAAAGATGAAAAAATAATAAAATTATGGATGAGTTGTGATACTAAATAAGAGATAATGAATGATAAAAATAATCTAAACATAAATTAAAATATAATTGTTAAAATATTTATAAATCCCTGCAATTATAACAAATCTTTAAAGAGATATTGTGAAGGATAATCTCTATCTAAAAGTGAAGATTATGTTAGAAAATGAGTAACAGTGGTCAGATTATACAAAGGCATGCCACATTTTCATCTCACACAGATGGAGTTGGGGGGAGTAGAGATGAACTGACCCAATTTTGTTCCTAACCCCAATAAATAAATAAATAAATAGATAAATAAATAAAAAGTGCTGACATGAAGCCTTTTTCTTTTAATCACTATCAGAATGAAATCAAATGGACCTATTTCAAATCATTAAAGAAAGAAAAAAGTTACACAGCAGAATATGTAGGGAAATAGCAAGACCACATCCAACCAGTGGCTGGAATACTGTGCAGATATTACATATCATTCTGTTTTATAGTATTTATGACAAAGACAGTTTCATGATATAACATTAAGGTGTATGAGTATTTATCAATTCAATGCCAACTCAGTGAAAAAAACCACGTGTGTATAGAAAAGAGACACCAAACTACAGTTTCTCAGTATAAAGGAATCATGAAAAATTATTTGTCTTACTTATTACATTTGTATATATTTGAATAATCAAAATTAAAACTATGTAATGTCTATTGGTCTTTGTCTAGCATTAAATCACAACAGTTACTATATAATCTATATATAATACTATATAATTGAAAATTAATAATTTAAGTAGAAACATTACACAAAAATGTAAGTGACAATAGAAACATTTTCAAAAAGAGATTTTTCTTATATAGTTCATAAACTCGAAAGGACAGCTTAGATGCAACAACCACAGTAAAGTATGTATGGCAGATTAAAGATGGCCACAACTTTGAGAGGTGCCATCTATGTCCCCATCCCTTGATTCTCGGTGGGTTCTTCAACTACTGTGATCAACAGAATACAGTGAGCCCTTTTGCACACCCTGTCTCTTGGAACATTTGGTTTTAGACCTCAGTGACCATGCTGTAAGAAACCACATGAAGAAGTCATTTGTAAGGAAGACACCCTAGTCAAGGGCCCCAGCTGAGGTCCAAAATAACACCTACATCAATCGCTAGCTATCTGAAAGCCCAGAATCCTGAGCATCAAGTTAGTGAAGGCTTTAATGACATAAGCCTCACCTACCACCTACACCTACCTGAGTTCAAAAGTGTGGGAGATTCCAAGCAAAAACTGCCCAGTTGAGCCCAAAGAATGATGAGAGAGGTAAGTTGTTTCAAGCCACTGTGTTTTAGAGTGGTTTGTTATGCAACAGTAGATATAATAACCGGAACGATATGAGTAGATAAAGTGTGGGGTGTGTGTGTGCACATGCACTTGTATTAGTAGGCAGGGAAAAAGGATTTTAACCCAGTAAGTCTTAGAAAGATTTATAATACGATCCTTCGTTGTGAATAGCTGTCAGTTGAGATATAGCAAAACCATTCCTTACGGTATTGGAAAACAAAATATTATTATGATCTCCATTTTCAAAAACAGAAATATATTACATTTAGTTAGGTTAATTTCATCATCAGTAATCAAAGGTAATAAAAATAAACATTAAAATTAAGTCTCAGAGACAGAATTAAATCTAAGGGCAACCCACAACACACTTACTGAGCTTCTACTATATGCAAAGTTATCTTTCAGGTTGCATTGTGCTTGTTTACAGCAACTTGTCAACTTTTGACATCTACAAAACTAAATGTTATATGTTTGTTTCTTTAAGTTATATTGGCAATAAAACATCTGTATTGGGAAGCAAATGTATTTAAATATCCTTATCAAGATAGCTGCAATTATGCTCAGAATTACCAAATGAACAGTCATTTTGCTTAATGCACAATGCACAACTAGTTAATACTCAAAATAATAAAGAAATAAAACTAACCTGGTCCATTTAAATACTGTGTGAGTGAACAGTGTAGTCGGACAATTATAGGTTCTGTTCGAATCACTTCCCAAGCCACAGCAATCTCCTCCTGCACAAATATATTTTAAAGATAAATTATACATCTTTCAGAGTTCTTGACATATCTTTCCAAAATTTAAAAAAAAATTTTTAAATGTATTTTGGGAAATGAATAAATCATTAAGGCCTACAAATTACCCAAAAACCTACAGGCTTGTGAAAAGAAAGCCAAATATTTGTTTTTGCCTAAGTAGAAAATTAAAGTAGAAATTTAAAAAATAATGAAAAGCTGATAAATTTCAGAATATATTAAAAGAATCTACACAAATATATATACGAGGGCTGTCTGAAAAAAAATCCAGCCATAAATGCCTCTATCACTCTGAAAAAGTCAATACATTACTAACTGTATTATAAGAGAAACAAAACTTAAATATCTTCTAAGAATCAAAAGTTTTTTAAATGTGCCAATCATATTGCAAAAGTTCATACTTACATCGAGAAAGCTAACATCAATATGCAGATCAATATCTACATCATCAATGGCTCCATATTCCCTGAAAGCAAAGATTAACATTTTTTTTTCATTTTCCTTACAAGATAGTGTGTCCTAGGTTATTTTAAATTAAGAATTTATTCACTAATTCTCATCCCTGATACCCACAGATAGCTCAAAAATGAATGAACATGAATTAACTCAATCTAGTTGGAATGTCACCTTCTGTGAACTATTTGTACCACACAGACATCTTTCCATCTTTATGTACATGCACATGAATGCATAATTCAAGAGATGTTTGTTTCAATATCAAACATGCCAGGTTCTCTGGCAAATTAAACAGTCTTCTCAGGTGACTGCTCTATTTTTATTGTGCTGTGGATGAAGAGCTGCTTCCAGGACAAGAAAGAAATTTCTGACAAGAAGGTGGGGCGGGGGGGAATAATTTACTGCCACAATAATGTGTCCATGAATTTTTGTTCTATGTTAGACATCAATGGTTCTAAAATTGATCCAGGTGCTTTATCATTTAAATGCCACTATTTTGACAGGCAGCTTTAAAAGTCTGATCTATCAAAATTAAAACAAGTAACAATAGTTGTGCTCCACACAAAAACATTACGAAGACCAACTTTTCACCAGCCCAGAGAGTACCACAAACCAGCATATTTTCTTAAAGTTAATGAAAGACCATAAAAACAAATTTTTATATTCTAAAATACACACACACCACTATCGTTGATATTTTTATAAAGTTCTGAAGTTACAAATTCTATCCATAGCAAGGGAGAAAACTATAATGAAAACAGAAATGATAAAAGTTAATGGCCAATATTTTTTGAGCACGTACGTACCAGAAATTGTTCTCAGGATTTTATGTACATGTGATCAGAGTATTCTAAAGGTACTACTGACGCTCCAATTTACATGTGCATTAACTGAGGCCCAAAGTAATAAATAAGTCACTCATTATCACTCTGCAGCAGAGCTGGTATTTGTGTGTGTGTGTGTGTGTGTGTAGTACACACACATATATGTCTTATTTATTTATGCAAGTGCTTAATCAGTTCGATATTCAATAGAAACTATCACTTGGTGTTGAAAAACACATCAAAATTAAGGCATGATCTCATTAGGTCCCAGATCACAGCCTTACAGGAAGAATACTATTACTATCCTCATTTGCAAGTTAGAAAACTGAGGTTTAGGAAAGTGAAACAAGTTGACATAGGGCAGAAAGGAAGTCAGAGAAGTCAGACATTGAGTTCATGTCCAACTTCAACACTGTAAAGTACAAGATCTAGTACACAGGAAGTACTCAATGAAAATCTCTGTGTATTATACATATATTCAAGTAATGCTGATACAGATGTAAGTGTGGCACTAGTATAAAGTTCAGAGAAAACATTTTGAAATGATTAAATGGTTTTATGTAATTTGATGAATAAAGGAATGCATCTAGGGAGTCTTTTTGCTTTTTGATATCTATGACCAAAAAATGCAGCATATTAGAGTATAAAAACTTAGCCTCTATGATTTATCCATTCCCCCTTAAAAATATATCAAAACACTAAACACATTTTCATTATTTACAAAATTGTACTTTCTACTCTTTCATAGTAATATTTTTAAAGGTTAAAAGAAGGGATGAAAATTATTCACACAGGTATTAATTTTAATTGCATGCATCAAATATCTGTTATTCTTAAAGAAAAAGAACCTTTAGAATATTATGCAAATTTAGACATGATATGCAAATTACATATAAAATATGCCAATTTAGTTATAAAATTATACAGAAACTAAGACAAGAATAAGGACCAAGCACACATGAACCATTTCTTTTATGCATCTAGTTCAAGGTTCAGTAAACTTCCCTGGAAAGGTCAAAATGGTAAATATTTTAGGCTTAAAACAGACCTCAAGGCCCAGTGGTCATAATTTGCTCTCCCTGCATACTGGCAAATTATTTATAAATATAAGAAATCAAATATCTATCGTTCGGCTTGTTAAAAGAATGAGCCACTACATGTGAAATGAGTATAGATTATTAGTAATGTTCTAAGACACTTCAGTACGGTGAAGGCCACACCCAAGAAAATTGTAACAAACACATGCAAACTTTTACCTGGAAGAATGCATGGTAAGAGCAGAAATTGGAAAATAAATGAATATGGAATAATAAGGAAAAATTTATCTATAGCACACTGGTAAGATTTTTAAAAATTAACCATTACTAAAAAAGTTGATATAAAAATATTTACTATCCTGAGGGAAATGTTCCAAACATACTATTTACTGAGCAGACTACCAAAAAAGTATGGAAATTAAAATAGTTTTTAAAAATAAAATAGCAGTAGGAAAACCAAAAAAGTAAAAGGAGTACTTCCATATTAACTATAGATTGTGGGTAAATTTTACTTTATAAAATCTTATATATTTTCAAAAAACATATGTACTTTTTCTAATTACAAAGGTAATAAAGGCTCATTATATAAAGTATGAGAAATAGAAAAATAAATAAAAATGTGTAATACCAACACTCACAGATAATTCTTTTGCTTATATCTCACTCCATCTCTTTCCTATATTGACGTATCACATAATATATACGATATACTAAGGATAGATAATATGGCATGAAAAGATTTTTGTCTTGTTCTTTCACTTCTATATGAGTTATGAGTGTTTTTCTTTCTATATTGTGAAATAGGCTTCAAAACCATAAATTTAAATGGTTGCATTTGTATAAATAAAATTGTATAATACAACATTAAGTTGCTTTCAATTCTTTTCTGCACTATAAATATTGATAAATAGCCCTCTGGATAAAAACTTATATACATCTGTATTCTCACAGAATAATTTCTAGAATTATTGAGAGAAATGAATGGTACACAGGAGACTCTCAGTTAACCGCAACTCAAGCAACCGGCACTATTAAGCAACTGGCACCAAAAAAAATCTTCAATATTTTTGCTGGTTGCTTGAGAGTGCTGAGTACATTTATCCAGCACCTACTAATCCCCAAGGGTGCTGGCTAACTGAGGGTCTACTGTAACTACATTTGGGAGTCTTCATCTATGTATATTGTTTAATTAATATTTTAAAAGGTTAAAACAATACATAATCGTACCAGCCAGGTTGCCAATAGTGACCATTTCTCACATCCTCATCATTATCAGGCTATTTTTTTCTCCCATCTTTGCCAATTTCACAGGGGAGAATAACTTTAATTTGGATTTATTTATGATGGCAACACTTGATATGTTTAGAGGCAGAGGGAAAGAAATCATAGATAACAAAAATTAGTAAGAACCTTACCTACAGTTGTTTTCTTCACAAACGGTTTTCCAGATCACATCAGCTGAATTTTACCATAAAGGTATGAACCAGAATGTGACATATACTCTTTTAAAACCTTTTGTATGTGAATTTTAAAGTATTCTTTATATAATTTCTTCAACATTTTTTAATCTTCCCAATCTCTAACACTATCAATTTTGTTCAAATGAAAAAAAAAGGAAATAAAGGGTTATAAGTACCTTTCTTCACAATCATAGTGCACAAATACAGAATTTTAAGGAGGCAGAGGCATTAAAGGTTTGCAATTAACTGGATTCTGCAGGTGTACATCTGTAAATAGTTACACTTTTTGTTTTTTGCTACATTTCAAAGAATCCACAACAGTGTTGTGTCTATGCAAACCAATTTCCATTGTGATGCCCTTTTTATAAAATGCCAGTAATTTCACGTTTCCCACTGTGAGATGACCAAGTGTGATTATAGTTTGTCCAGATGCATTGACCAGTCAGCAGGACTGCTTCTGTATCTGAATAACTTTCAGTAGCCCCAGTCTCAAGAACTCAAATGCAGAGTCAAGGTGAATGCTTTGAAATATGAATGGAACTTGAATTCTGAAGCTAGGTATCTCATTGTGTCCTGAATACTGTATTGGATTTATAATAGCTCAAAATAATTTCCCGCACAGCCCAAATTTATTCACTGTGAAGAGATCACATCACATTGAACTTGAGTACTGTTTTAAGATAATGGAAACAACACAGAAATGATCTGATGTGGCTGTTTTACTCTGAAACTGAGGGTTTAAAAAAAACTGCTCCACATATTTCTTTCCAGACATCTGAGCTACTCTTTGAATTGACGTATCTTGAAATCCGGCCATTTGGTTTTTGGATATTTACGTA
Source organism: Lyroderma lyra (assembly GCA_004026885.1). Taxonomy (NCBI): domain Eukaryota; kingdom Metazoa; phylum Chordata; class Mammalia; order Chiroptera; family Megadermatidae; genus Lyroderma; species Lyroderma lyra. Next base: position 26,206 of record PVJL010007161.1, read on the forward strand.
TGACCTATTTAAGAACATATATTTATTTAAGAACATACCTATGAAATAGTCATATTTTTCTATGAACATGTATTTTTGAGGGCACTTTTGTTAGAATTCTTGGCAAGTCATTCTCCTATTTTTTAATGGAATTAACCAAGACAACATCCTCATTAATGAGATATCACATACATATTCACAGTACGTTAAATATTAAGCCATCTGTTTTATAGAGAATTAGGCCATTCTCTATAAAACTATAGTCTGTTCATTATGCTATCATGATGTTTTATAATACTATCTGATCAAAATTAGCAGTGAGTGTTATAAAAATATTTTTCAGATTTGAGCCTTCCCTTGTTAACTGTCAAGTAAATTATATGTATACAGAGACATACATGAACCTCTTCTGAAGTTTCTTGGGAAATAAACCTTTATTGCTATTTAGTTATTTCTGCCTTCAACTACTGGTCAGTTATATTTGGAGAAGAAATGTATTTTGTGAAGAAACATACACCTTCCTATGACATCTGAAACTCAACAGCTTGCTAGTCTATCTCTGCATGCCTACTCGATAGGTGTTTTTTGCTCAATGTGGGAGAGGACGTTTGTGAATGGGCCAAGAAATATGCAAACTCAGTAGCTGAAAGAAATCTTGGCAGATTAAAGAATCTGCGAGACTGTATCCAAGACAGCTATATATTTCTCTAAAGGACAACAGGGCTGAGAAAATTTAAAAATTAGATCTAGATAAGAAAGGAAGCCCATATAAAATAATAATGTACAAGAGGTACAATATAAACAGTTGCCACAACTCTGCCCTTAACTTTAAAATGCTTGGTTTTACTTGAAAGAACAGGCATTGGGAGTCGAGGTGACTGTCAGGGATGTGACATTCTGAAGCTTAGGTCTAGATTGTACTCCAGTGTTTACGGAAAATACTGTCCCCTTTGTTTCTGTCTTCCATGGCCTCCTGCCATCACCTGCCTCTGGTTCTCAGAGGCAGACTGCTCTTCTCATAGGCTCGAGAGGCAGAAGTAGGAGAAACTCCGTGCTGGAAAGCACATTACAATATCAAACTCAAGATCTTTTAGTGAATGACATACTTCCAAGTAGGTTAGGTAGGAGTAATGAACATCCTCAAAATCTCAGTGCTTTAAAACAAAACAGGATTTATATTTCATTCGCACTGTAGTCACTACGGGGTGAAATGCTGCTCGCTGTAGTCACTACGGGGCCTAGAGGATGTGGGAATTCACACACTAGCACTTAATTTCACTGACCAGAACTAGCTGCGTGTCTGTGCCTAACATGGAAAGGGGCAGTGAAACACAACTCTACCACATGCCAGAAGAGGAGAACTAGAAGATCTGTAACTAATCTTATTGCTCTCTCTCTCACTCTCTCTCTCTCTCTCTCTCTCTGTCTCTCAGATACATGTTTTGGTAGTAAGCCTGAATAGACAGTGGTATAGCCTCCTTAAATCCTAAAAAATCCTCACCATGGCTTGTCCTCCAAAATGTCACTTCCAAAAGGCCCTGTTACGATCGCCCACCCACAAAAAAGTGATATAAACACAGAATAGTCAATCTTACAATCTTCCAACCTCCACTATGCATTAGTCACAATAAAAAGGGTAAACTATTACTCATATGGCTTCAATTTGAAAAATCAAAGATGAAATAAGCATGGGGTGAGGTTTAAAACATCACAAGTTAATTATCAGAATCATACCATTCTTAACCAAATGAGAATTTTGTTTCTTATAATTCCCTACATTTCTAAATATTTAATCTCAAATTATTTTCAAATGGCAGTGGTCAATAGATTTTATTTTATAAATACATGACTATAGTAGTAAATTTATAATGAAAAACATAAAATATCCTCATTTTGTTGCATGATTCACCATGAAACATATTCAGACTAATCATAGGGTTAATCATGGTCCTTCAGAGACATAACTCCCTTCTACATAAGAGCCTGTGAGTCATAACTGTCATCAATGTTTACAAGTATGGTTCAATATGACTGGTATTCTGCTTTTGATGATATGGGTAGGTAGAGCTGAAATTACCTACTTTAATAAATTTATCATCAGTCACTTGTTCTATATCCTCTCTTCACCTTTTAAGAAGGTTTTGCCTCAGTCGAGGCTATCTCAATTACCTCCATCTCCCAGAGAACTTAGATGTGGTTAGCTGCCTTTCTCATTAGATGTCACATAAAAAAAAAATGACACCAAGTAGACTATTATCCATATTGAGGTACTTCTGCTCTTCAAACACCATTAAGTTCTTATAAACCTCAATTAAGTAAAAGAACAGCTAATTAGAACAGTCTGTTTTCAAGAGAATGAGAACTTTGCAAGGAAAAAGATTCTAAAACCTTACCCTAACTACTCCTTTTCCTATGTGTATAGACCTCAGTATTTGAGACTAGACAGTAAATTCATTCTTCTTATTTTAAGTAAATCAAACTAGTCCTGCTGAGATTCACCTTCATACCATTAGGCTTCAGGGAGGTTATTTATTCTGGAAACATCCTCTATAGTTAGAGGAAATCTAGAGAAGGCAAGAACAAGTCTTGCATTCACTAAGAATTAAATTGGATCAAAACTTGTAAGTGAAATAAGCAAGGGGGAAAATTAAAGTCATTTGTAACTTGAGATATTTCATTTGAATAAAATACCAAATATTTATCTAATTTCAATAGTTGATAAATTATCAATAATTTCATTAATAAAGGAAAATACTAAGAGATGATCATAGGTGCTTAATAAATGCTTGCTAAAGAAACGAAAAAATTCCTATATACGAGGTCTGACCATTAACTTCGCCAACTTGCCGCCATGTGCTTACTTACGTTGGCAGCACTGTACCACTCAGTAAGGTGCTGTGTCTCACAGCTGTGGCTGTTGCATGCTTTTGTGTGCTGCCGCGAGAACGTCGGAGCTTGAATTAGAGCAATGAACAAACATTAAATTTCTTGTTAAACTTGGCAAGAGTGGAAGTGAAATCAGGGACATGTTAGTCCAATTTATTGGGATAATGCCATGAAGAAAACCGTGTGTACGGATTAAACATTTTTCTGAGGAGAGAGAAAGTGTCACTGATGAAGAGAGGTCAGGGTAGCCAGCAACAAGCAGAACTGATGAAAACATTGCAAAAATTCATTGAATTGTGCATCAAAATCATTGGCTGACTGTGAGAAGCATAGCAGACCAAGTATACATCGATAGAGAAACAGTTGGGAAAATCTTCACTGAAAACCTTGGCATGAGAAAGGTGTGTGCAAAAATGATCCTGAAGGAGCTCACTAATGAACAAAAGAAAAGGAGAATGGAAGTTTGCCAAGACCTTTTGGAGAGGCAAAACAACGTTTTGGGCCATGTTATTACTGGTGATGAAACATGGGTGTACCAATACAACCCTGAAACAAAGTGTCAATATGCACAATGGAAGTCAGCCAGTTCTCCACAATCAAAAAAGTTCTGTCAGTCCAAATCAAGAGTCAAAACGATGTTGCTAACCTTTTTTGATGTCAGAGGTATTATCAATTATAAGTTTGTACCAACTGGACAGTCAACCAAGTTTACTATTTGAAAATGTTGAAAAGGCTATGTGAAAAAGACAAAAATGACCTGAACTTTCGGCCAACAACTCATGGCTCTTGTATCATGACAATGTACCAGCTTACAGGGCACTGTCTATAAGGGAGTTTTTAGCCAATACACAAATAACTGTATTGGAACACTCTCCCGACTCACATGATCTGGACCCCCAGTGATTCTTTTATTCTTTACTTAAAGACAAAGGAAATACTGCAAGGACATTTTAATGACATTCTGGACATCAAGGGTAATATGACAGCTCTGATGGCCAGTCCAAAAAACGAGTTCCAAAATTTCTTTGAAGGGTGGACTAGGTGCTGATGTCAGTCCTATAGCTTCCCAAGGTACTTCAAAGGTGATCATAGTGATACTAAGCAATCACGTATGCAGCATTTTTTTCCAGGATGAGTTCGCAAACTTAATTGTCAGACTTTGTATGCAACAGCATGGGAATATATGTTTTAAAAAGGTCTTAAACTATAAAAGCAATCAACATGTGCTAAGGTAATAGTCTAAACAAAAATACATATTTTAAATTAAGAGAAATTTAACTCTATGTTGTAGTCTTCGATTAATTATATCCCACAGACTTTTTCTTTTTTTTAGTGAAGGAGGGAGTTAAATTACTGTGATTAAAGTTTTGAGCTTTCAAGCAAAGTTCAACTAAAGTTACAAAATTAGTCATTGTTTTAGACTAGTTATTGATTGCTATTACTGCCTTCTTCATTTATTCATTCTAAAACACTTACTGACTATACATATTCCATACCCTGGAGACACAACAGAGATCAACCATGAAATGATCACAACTAATTTGCTAAAACTTTGAAAACTGCCAAGATTTGCTTTTCCAAGTATAATCCCAATCACCCTCACTCAATTGCAGCCTAATATGACTCCATGAGTGGGAGAGAGGGTTTGGATATAAAATCTCAGCTTATTTAGGTTGCAGATGGTTCTCAGTTTTCAGTTTCCACAGTTAAAACAAAATATTTGGCAATTATAAATAATTTAGTACTGTGTTATACCTCCCAACTAAAAGTATTTCTTTGCTCTTTCAAAATCTGGATATGTCCACTGAAATCATTGTTTTGGACTAGTTATGGATTGCTATAGGTTCACATTCAATAAATAACCAGACAATGAGAACATCTTTCATGGGTTTTGCCACTAAAAACAACCAAGAATCCACCAGCCTTTATTTCATATGCTGTACCAGCTTCCACAGAATTCATAGTCTAGAGGGGAAGCAAACCAATAATCACAAAACATGAGAAGTATAATAAATGAGGTGCCGTGAGTCTGGAGGGCAGAATAAGGAATCTGCATTGGAGATTCAAATAAACTCCGGAGAAGCTGACCTTTGAACTGGGATGTGAATAAAAACAACAATGGGGTTTGAGAGTGCAGCATTCCTTGATAAGAGAAATACTTGTTCAAATGCCTAAAGTCAAAAGGGAATATAGCATATTTGGAGAACGGGAATAATTCTTTTTTTTTTTTTAATGTGGGTAGCTCCCTGGCTGGGAATCGAACCCAGGCCGCAGCGTTGACAGCACCGAAGCCTAGTCACTACACCACCAGGTATCTCCTAGAACAGGAATAATTCTGGTTTGGGTGGATAAGGCTGAGGTCAGGCTGGGAGAGAGGCCTGGAATTTCATGGAGACTTAAAGACTACTCTTTAGGCGAAGAACGGGAATTTGAAATAATCAGATCCAGCTCCCACAAGGAAACTAGTATGGTAGCAGAAGAGAGTTTTTCTTAAATTAAGGAGAGAAAAGAAGGTAAATAAGGATGATGGGGTCTTTTGAATGATTAAAAGTAATGAAAAATGGTCTGGAAACTTATCACCACATAATATGTTCAATAATTACAGAATAAAAATATTATCATTCAAATAAACACTGTGGAAATTTATGTCTTTTCTTCCCTTTCTGTTTTTGATGGGCCAGATGACATGTCACAATGTGAGTTGGTTAGCAGTGGTTATGCATTATTTATTTTTATTGTTCACACGAATATTTTCTTGATTTATGATAACAGCATGGGCCCAGCTGGACAAATCTATTATAGGAATTGATTATGATACTACTTAAGACTGATATTTTTTCAAACTAACTCTCCTAAATAACTTCTTTAATGAAGTCAATGTAATCTTAAACCACTGTCCAAAAAAATAACACATAGCCATAAATATACCATTTTGTATAAGTAGAAGCACAATAGAATCTCTGAAGTATTTTCAAACGTAATTAAGCCCCCAAAATTTCTACTTAAATAACTCCAACAGAAAATCCCTATGACTTACTAAATTATTTTAATTTTCACTCATCAAAGGTGTGTTTATTTACCTGAGAGAAACTGCATGTGGCCCATAGATCTCCCTCACAGCGGACAAATCGGCTTCGAGCTGCGGGTGCTTGTGTAGTTCCCCATCATAGTTCACCTGACAAAAAGGGACGATTTAGAAGTGACTCAAAGGTGAAGAGAATCAAAGGAAGCAAAATACAAACCATCTTGTACAGGTCACTCTGTAGGATCTACCATGGGCACTTTCTCTGTTGCCTTCATTAAAAAAACAGAGATAATTCAGCAGTATACTCACTAAAGTTCCTAGGTTCACACATGAAGTCAGACAATTAATTTTACGAGCTCATCCTAGAAAAAGTGCTACATACCTCATTGCTGACTATCACTATGGCCACCTTCAAAGTACTCCCCTTGGGAAGCTAGTCCACCTTCAAAGAAATTTTTGAACTCTTTTTCTGGAATGGCCATCAGAGCTGTCTGTCATTGTACCCAAAATCTGAAACTAAGTTCACTAACTTGCCACTGTGTGCTTACAATGGCAGCGCTGCACAAATATCTCAGTTATAAGAGCTTCCCAAGGGGAGTACTTCAAAGGTGACTGTAGTGATACTCAGCAATGAGGTATATAGCACTTTTTCTAGGATGAGTTCAGGAAATTAACTGTTTGGCCTCATATGTCTAGTATAATTTACTGTGTTGAAAAAGTAAAATTAGACTACTTTTATATGAAAAAAATGCAGATGTTAAAAGAAGTGAAATAAGTGTCTGGCAGATAATTTAAAAAATTCTAGACTGAATATCTAGACTAAAGAAAAGCATTCACTCCTCCTCTGTAACAATTAGCTGTGTCAACACAAACCAGAACTGGAAGAATTATTTTACACAATGTTAAAGTGTTATATTGGTTAAAGAATCATTAGGAAAAGCATGCCATTGCTAAAACAGTGTCCTGGAGAGAAGAAATCTCTCTATCTCTACTACCTTGTGTATGCCTGGTTGATAAATTACTGATGTTTGATTCTGAATGAAGGATTTGGCTTGCATTCTTTTACATAATAAACTTTGGCTGTAAAGCTTCTTTTTAACACATTACCTTCCCATTATAGCATCCAAGTTACAAAGCATATTTGATCAAGAAGTTTAGAGAAACAGGACAAGACACCTTATATAGTCATATCCTAAAATTCATTACTCAGTTTAAAATTTTAACATGATTCTGGAACAATATAATGAATTCTTTTACTTCTACACATTTGTGGTTATATCACTTTCGTGTCTATGAACTACAATGTTTCTCCATTACAATTTTTCAATGAACATTTTCCATTAGTATAGATGAAAAAAAAACAATGAATACAAACAATGGGAATGCTCAATAATTAGGGCCCATCAATTTTTATGAAGGTCAATCATTTTTTATTTAAAACTAACAACCTATGCTTTTGTTAGAACTGTCATTTCAAAATATTGACTGAGCACAAGATGCTTGAGAAATGAAAAAAGTCAAAAAGTATATGGTGTGTAAAAAATCACTACAATAAACTAAGCCAACTTCAATGTAAATGAATGATTACAGTTAAAGTATTGTAAAAGTAACCTTAATTTCTGAAAATCTGTAGAACATAAGAAAGATAAATTATACAGATTTCCCAGTTAGTTACACAACCCTGAACAACACACAGCTCTCTTAGATCACAGACACAGATGTCCACTAGGACATATATGGCTATTGCTAACTTTGAGAGTGAGTATTTGAAGGACCTGGTGTGCTTACCTGTCCTCCATAATAAAATTCTTCAGAGTCATTATCACCTTCAGAATCTTCTTCCACTGTACTATTTTGTCTTGACTCCTTAAAATAACAGAGTAAGTAGACAATTTCATTGGTCAAGCTAGCATGCCTCCTTCTGAAAAGTACCAAGTGGCTAATAGGGTCCTGTGCATTTCACACAGATGCTATGTGAAAACATTCTTGGTGCAGTATAAGCCAAAAACAAAAGGTACAAAGAGACAGTTTTGTGGGTTCATCAAGCTCTATGTATGCATTTTTTAAATTTCTATTTCACTTATCCCAAGTTATACAATTTAATAATCGATGTTCATATAAAAAACTATGTATAATCAATTAGAATTTGGTTTTGTTCTGATAAAACATCTAACACGCTCATCTGATTCAATCTTTATTAAAAAGTTTCTCAGCTTTATTTATCTCAGACTGTTCTCACTTCCACGGCCAACTCTATACAATGGTATAAAGAACAGACACTTTGGATCCAATAATATAAAAATTAAATTATGAAAATAAATATGAATCACATTATGAAGAGGATTTTCAGTATAAACTGTTTTCAATTTCATATTTCAAAGGACATTTAATTTAAAATGTCTGCACTTGAGGTTTGAGTTTCTAATTAATGGGACCACATCTGCTCTGTGTCTAAAATATAAACAATGAAAATTCATCTAAGGTAATTAATGGTGGTATTCCTATTCCTGACACTGTTTAAAATAAGTAGGAGAAAGGAGGCTTCTTTAGACACAGGACTCTATTAATCCAATGTTTTGTAATCATCTCTAAATTTCTAGACCAAATTTCAAATTCTTAAGGAAAATTAAAAAACGTAGAAAAGAAAATTTAGGTTTTATAAATGCTACAGTTTTGGGTTTCAGAAACCATATTTCTAAATCAGTGATTCTCAGTGTGGATAAAGAAGAGTGGCATAAATAGCACAACACTAAGAGGGTTGTATTGAGTGCATAGTTTTAGAAGCAAAGACTTGTTGGTTCCATTGCAGTGGTTTGTTTAATGTCCCAGTATTTATTTATAGATTCAAGTAAATTTTTGAATTTATAGGTGAATCTAAAGGTGAGGAAAAGAGGTAAGTCTGTTTTTGTTATTGCTGTTAAAAGATTTAACAGGCCAATAGTAATGAGACTACACCCATGCCAAAGAGACCATCTTTTACAAATGAAATGAAAACTATGTCTAGTTAGTTACAAGTAGTTCCTATAAGTTACTTAGTGCTCCTCAGTCAACCACATTACTTGGCAAAAATATAGAGACTGGGTTAGGTTTTGTGTGCACTTTATTAAATTTAAATCAGACTTTGTATTATTTTACAGGGGGCCTCCTTCTCAGAGTTGATTTTAGGCTACTACCCATCCTGCACACGAAGTCCTCAAGTCACAGGCTTGAGCTTCATTCACCCTATGCAATCCTAACCTAAATAACAATTATGACATTAACTACAAATACAAAGTTCATTTAAGATATATACATGTTTTTTTTAAAAGAATATAAAGCATAATTTACATACCTCCCCATTTTCCTTCTGTAATTTGGATTTTATGGATAAGCAACAGTTAATATCATTTGTCTTTCTTAATTCTGAAAGTCATAATTAAGAAATCACTTTAGTTTTCAGTATACTAATATACATAAATTACATAAGTTTCAGTATAAAAACATCCCTTAGGTAATTCTCTTCTTTGATGCAAATTAAGGGATATTCTGAAATTATATTATGTTGGGGAGTTACATAATATACAAGCTCTTCTGATTTTTCATTGCTCATAAAAATATGGTCAAACTAAAAGACCACTACACAGTTCTTTCAGCTCTCATATATTTCATGGAATCTTCATTACCTTAAGTATGCTTTTTAGATATTCGGTTTGTCTGGTGGTGTCATTATACGTAAATTACTTTCACAAAAGCAAATATCAATGTAACACATTTTAAAAAGACTTTTTTAAAGTACTGTAAATTTATGCACTTAAGAAACTGTTGAAAAACAAACCAATGCACTTTATTTACTTTTTTAATGCACTTTAGATAAAAAATTTATATGGAGAGTCATATTTACAGATGCTAAAGATTAATATCTACTACACAGGCTAAATAAAAAACAACAAAGCTATTTACAACCAAAACAAACATTAAGCTAAAATAAAAAACACTGTATTCTTATTACCTGTTGCTATTCGATGAAAAATTATAGGAATTGGCTCTGTAGTAACTAATACATCTTCATCATTTTCTGAACTTGATACATAGGTATTATCTGCAAAGAAGTATGGACAATTAAAGGCATAGTAACTTGAAAAAACACATCCTTTATTAAAATATAAAGTGATATCCATATCACTTCTTACACTGATGAAGCAAACACAACTATTCTGATTAATGTCAGGAAAAAATGAAATAAATTGCAAATTATATATAAACTAATTGTAAATGGGCTCTTTAAAGATATTTGCATCTCCTAGAGAAATGCAGACTTTAAGATAAACACTACCCAAATACATCTATAATATCCCATGTAGCAATGAATCATTTGGATGCAACTGGCTGCTCCAACTCACTGAACAGGGTCCTCTCCAATGTCACTGTCGACTACAGGAAATAGAGTTAAAGGGTTAGTGAAGGAGAAAGCTTAGTGCACAAATGTAATGCACAAAAAAGATTCAGCACCAAGTCATTAAGGAATTGGAGCTACAGCTTTTGTTGTAAACAACATCTCCCACCGAACTCTAACATGGACTTTAAAATGGATATAAACTTTCACAATTCTTCTTCTTCTATACTTTACTTAAATAATATTACACAAGTTGAATGCATAGAACATTGAATTATTCCACAGATTCTTTAAATTTCTTTTGCATCATTTGTATCCTCAGCCGGGGGACAAACAGTATTTTTATAAATTTAGGATTTTTCCCTGATAAACTCTGATCTTCGAGTATCTGGTAATATAAACAGACCTGTTTATTCTATTTCATTCATTGATGATTACAGGGCATTTGTGAGATAGCTATTTAAAAAATTTTTACTGATTCATTAATAATGGCTCTATAATACACTCATCAATGATGTATAGAATATATTAAATATAAATAGAAAAATGGCAAACTATTCCCAATATATAACAGAAAACTATCAATCTCTGCCAATGGGAATGAGAGTTCAGATGACTGATTAAATACATGATAAAAGATCATGAGCCAAGTTTTCATAATAGTGTGTCAGCATGATGAGAACTTGATTTGTAATTGATATCAAAGTCACGACTTTATTTCTAAAGAAACATCTGTACTGTTTTTAGACCTTGAGTAATGAGTAAATGAGTGATACGTGATCATGGCGTAGCCACACAAGACTCTCAATAGTCAGAAGGCTTTATTTAATAGGGAGGCAGGAAGGTGAGAGGAAATGAGTATGGATTAGATTTGAAACAAAACAGGTTTGCCTGTTTTAATCTGTTTTAATTACACATTTTGCTTTATCTCATTTTCAAGTAACATCAAGGAGGGTGTGAGGTCTTTGTGTTTATCAAGTGGGACCACAGATTAAGAAACAGATTTCATATAAATCTGTTTAAATTATATTTCATCATGTTAGTTGAGACTACTTATCTGGAGTCTCTTCTGTCAGTAACCTTATTTTCAGGTAAGGGTCAAAGAGTCCTCTGTTAAATCCAGTTTTTAAATTTCTCAAACCCTCAATCAGAGTCTTACTGATCCAGTGTTATTTGCAACTGAATTGACTTGCTTAGGTTTTCCCTGTGCACAATAGATTCCTTGAAGCAAACTTATGGAGAAAAGGAGTATTAAAGGGAGTATGAAGGCAACAGAAGTTATAGCTGACCACCAACTAGAAGGGAAGATCCAGAAAAATCCGTTAAAATGGACACAGGAACATGTAAAATCGCAGTGTTGTGGAAGAAGGATTTTATAAAGCAGTGAGAGGCAAGTAAATTAGGAATTTCTGTTTAAGAGAACAGGGATGTGAATAGCTTAATTTAAAGCATCAAATGGCTTTTGTAAAGGGCTGGCACTGGAAGGCACTGAGATTTGATTCAAGAGAATATCATTTTGTGATACACGTTGAATACTGCAGAATGACAGGATTACGTATGCAAACATGTCATTTTCTAAGAGATTTTCTAGCAGTTTGTATTTTGATTAGTATTAGGCATTAGAACACTTCCAATTTCTGTTTTTGGTTTAATTTACCCAAATGAAGATGCTTTTCGTTTTCCATGACACTATTAAATCGCCTTTACATATAAAAGGTCTGATCCCAGCGGTACACCCAAGTCAAAAACTAAAATGGAGGAGAGCTGACAAAGCGCAGCAAATCCAGACGCCGCTGCCGACTAGATGTCGGTCCCTTTTTGCCGGCACCACAGTCGCAGTTATAAAATAAAGAGGTTTGCTGTGATCTCTGAGGACCGAATGACTTCTATGCTTCCTTTGGTTGTTGTTTTCAAATAATTATTTCAAATCTTCTTCAAACTATTCAACATCTGTAATAATAATATCATCTTTGTTTAGACATGGAAAAGTAGGACGGAAAAAGGGCAAGGAATGCATTTAAGGAAACAAAATGAGTCAGTGAAAGAAGAAAATGTTTCAAACTCAAATTCCTTTACTGGAATTCTCCCACGGAACTCAAGAGCTGCCGACTGTTTCTCTTAAACCTTCTGGGGACAGTTGGGTTCTTTCCTAAATTCTGTTGAGGACTGATGGGTCTTTGTTCAGGTTGGTACCAGTACGATCATCTGCTCTTCCCTTCCCTCCCAGACTAGGCAGGCATCACCAGAACTTCCACAGATGCCTGGGGATGGATCAGCAGAGTGCTATGGAAAAGCATCTCCTGAACTACTGCTTTTATTCCATTTCAAATGCAGCATAATTTAAGCCAAGTTATTCCTTTATTCATTACTATTAAACTTAAAAAGAAATAATTATAAATAATAATTATACTCGTTTTATAACTTGCCTCTTTTCCCTGAATGTTTCATGTAATAATATTCACGTCGACTCCCAAGCCAATCAACTATTATCCCAATTTTAAAGATGAGGAAACCAAAGCTCAGAGAAATTAAGTAATTTGATCAAATTATTTAAGTCATTAAAGTATTAAATAATACAGCTAGTAAGCGGTGAAACTGTCTGAACCCAAAAATCAATGCTTTGCTATGCTTTTAATATCAAAAAATTGTCATTCAACAATTGCAATGTCTTGTAGAACGTATGAAAGGGATGAGAGAATTCACACCCGCCAGTAGGTAAGCCTCTTAATTAAAGGTGGGAACAGATGAGTAAGAATTCTGCTGTTCTGTTAGAGCAAGGACAATTAGCTGCGACTTGCAATGCACTTAACTTTAAAAAATAACGGGGGGTGGGGGGCGGGGAGCTAAATATAAGGTGATGGAAAGAGAAGTCACATTAGGTGGTGAACTTATTATACATCAAGTTGACAATGCACTGTAGAATTGTATGCCTGAAACCTATGTAATCCTTGCTAACAGATGTCACCCCAATAAGTCTAACAATAAAAATGAATTTAAAAAAAAACCAAAAAAAACAAATTGTCTATTAACTCAACACAGAAGTACAAGTAAACCAGAAGGCTGCTCTATTTATTTACTTTATTTTGAAGATCCAACACCATTTAGTATTTCATTCGTATACATGTTATTATGTAGAACTAAAACTCAACAAAGACCCTCTCAATTTTTATTTTTCACAAAAACAAACTATGAAATGAGTTTCAAAGATGACACAGGTTACTTAATAGATTAAAATTATAAAATGACAGGTCTGATACTAAAAAACTAAATATGGTAATATAATGCTGAATGTGGAGGATTGTGCTGATACATTTCCATAGGGCAAAGAAAATTCCGTGCTTTCAAACTTAGATGATGAGTAATCATTGAACCATATAATCCAGAAAAAGTAGGGGAGAAAAAATGCTTGCAGAAAATTAGCAGAAGGAATTAATGAAAGTACTATCAAGTTCACTGTGTTTACAATTGAACACATAAAAGAGAGCTATTTGAAAGAATTTTTAACACAGCCAACTTTTTGGAAGAAAAATAAAAGGGGAAGGAAAAGGACAAGAATAAATATGAAACAACAGAAATGAGAAAGGAGAAATAACTGCAGAGATGCAGAAAACTTTTAGATTCATAGACTGAATACTATAAAAACTTCATGCCAAAAAGTTTGAACATTTCACCAACATGGTGGGTTTTCAAGAACACATGTTAAAAATGAGAAGAAACAGAAACACAGATCAATAATCATAGCAGAAAAATAAGACAATTACCCCAGAACCATCCTTAGAAAGACACCAGGCTCAGAAAGATCCAAGTTCTAGCAAAGGCTAAAGAACAATTTAATGCTTTCAGCACTATGAAGTCTTTTATAACAAAGTATATGACAAAAATGCACATAATTCTTATACATCTACAGTATCTGCTAATACAACTTCTCACCCTGTTGTTCAAAGGAGAAAGCATAAATGATACCCCAATAGATGCCAAACAAGTATTTGATAAAGATTTAATACAAATTCTTTTTAAAAAGTTAGCTTGGTAAATGAAAAAATGAATAATATTTTCTTTTCTGAAAACAATTGGAAGCATGCTCACTAATTTTGGGAAAAGGGACAAAGCTGCCAACTTTCACATCTATTATTAAAATTGATTCTGGTTCCAGCCAGTGCAAAAGGAAAAAGAACAGAGGTATGAATACTGAAAAGGAAGACCAAACCTAGTTTTTATATAATACTGTCGATCTGAGAAATTGAGCATTTTAATTGAACTCAGTATAAATTAATATAGATTAAAATTTAATAACTGGGAGCATATGATCACAGTAATATTTACTTTAAAGGACACTCCATAGAAATACTAAAACTTGTTCTGCTCCAGCAGTGATAGGTTTTGCGACTGAATTATACTAGTACACTTGGTTTTACCACTAAACAACACGTCCTTGGGAAATTCTATTGACCTCTCTGAGCACATTTCTTCAAGTGTATAATGTCATGATGGTCCCTGTTCTGTCGCTATACAGACTGGCGTTTAGAATCAATTCAATTAAGTATATGAAAATACTTGACATACAGTGTACTTGGTGCTTCAACTGATTCAAAATTCTATCCCAGAATGCACTAATCTCTACCATCCTTGTGCTTTATTTACATTTCTTTTCTTTTTAGAAGTGAAATTATACTGGGAATCCAGTGCAAACTGCTCCAAGGGAATTGGGAATTTAATTTTAAAAAGCACAAATGTTAACCAATGCTTTGTTTTTAAATTTCAATTTTTCTGTATTATATAATATTTCCAAGTGGGGTTCCTGTGTGGCGAGAAGTCAGAGTTATACCTCTTGGCTACAAGAGGGAGTTAAACATTTGGTTCACTTGATTTATTAAAGATTTATTAAATCTTTTACCATATTTCTTGTGCTATAGAATAATTCACTGTCTTCCAGTGGGCTTTGATCTATGGCATTATTTCTATAACCTTGACATAAAGTCCTGCATCTCTCATGGTTGACATCTCTAGGAGCTGCCTCAAATGAGAAGCACAGTAATTATATTTAAAATAGTGGGGCTTTTATTTTCCTAACATAATTAGCAAAATTCAGCATCATAAACATACCATATTATAATAAATGAGAGGACTGACTGCAAAACCATCTACAAAAAGTATTTTTCTTTATAGATCTACCTTGTCTTTGTTCTTCCAATAAAATCTGCCCAGAATACTTTTTATACTACTATTTAAATATAGGCATACTTTTAATAATAAATAACTCCCCTTCCAAAGTTGTACAATAGTTTTATAGAATTCTATGTTTAATACATATGGAGATCACACCAAAATAACAGTTAAGGGAGTTCAATGATTACAAAATTATTTTAAAAGGTAACATTTGATCTTATAAAAACATTAAAATTCAAAATGCATAAAGCAAACTGCCACATGAAACACTTGGCTTAAATGTTAAAGAAATAAGTTTTACAAAATCCTCATATCGCATTATGAACTAATTATATTTAAAATTATTCAAATTATATATAATCAAAGTTACTTATACCAATCTATTCATTTTATACAGAAAACTTTTATCTCAATCATGCAGAGTATGTGAATAAAATGGCTAGCTTTAGATAGAAATTCAAATTATGATTTCAATTTATGCCCCTAACAGATCACAATAATTAGTCTGATAACCATCTGATTTTATTAAGTAAGAATACTGGACTAAACACACACACACACACACACACACACACACACGTACATATGAAATATAGACAACTAAAATTTGCTATTCCTTGCCACAAAATAAGAAACACAATACATTCTTGCATTATACCCTTTTTCACTGTGGTTAACTAATCAAGTCATATGTGATCTATAGTGCCCCCCCCCACACTTATTCAGGGTAAAATTACAGATATCATTTGTGAGAAAAATACTAAAGTGGAACATCTTGTTGTTATTTTCAGATTATCATGACTCAAAAGTCAGTTTATATATACATCGTGGGTTCTCATAAGATTCCAGTGAATCTAGAGAATACAACTGACCATGGCCTAGAAGAAAGATACTTGTTAGATTTGTAGAAAAATGGGTCTGCAGTGATCTTACATTCTGTACTCTACGGATAAGTGTTTTAGGACCTAGTAATAAATTTCAGGACACAGAATGAAAACAGCTATGTATGTGCACGATGCACAGTCCACAGGCTGTGGAATGACTGATTACTGGGTTCAAATCCCCAGTCTTTTCTAACTAGCAGTGTTATCGTTTAGCTGTAAAATGGGGACATTATGGTACCAATCTCAAAGGATTGTTGTGAGAATTGTGTGTGTGTATGTATGTATATACATATATATATATAGTATACGAGGTCTGTCCGGAAAAAAAAAAATCCAGCCATAAATGCCTCTAATTTTCATATTACACAGCGGGATACTTTCCAGACAGCCCTTGCATATATATTTAGAGAAATTAAAAAAAGGGCCTATTATTTTTAAATATTATTATTGCTTTTAGTTATTATTTTAGCTGTTATTTTTACCTATTATTTTTTACATTATGAAAAGCCAAACCACGTTCCAAAACCAATAACTATACCTGTTTAAACAATCTTTATTTTAATTGTTATGAGGTAAATAATTAGGCTGAAGCTATCACACGGGCTCAAGCAGACTACTTTTCTTTGGGAAACTATTAGGACTCTGGACTGTATCTCAGGGTAAGACACGTACCTCATAGCCAATCAGCAGATTTCTTTTATATCTTTAAGTCTTCCCCTACTAATGTCTCACCCTTATACATATTCGTATACATTTTACATTTTCAGAAGAAAAAAATACTCAAAGGCATCATTTGTAATACAAATAAAAAGAAGGAAAGCATACCTGGGTAATCTTCAGATACATGTACCGAATAGGATACACTGTTAAAACAGGAAGAAAAGAGAAAAGAAAGGCTCAAGTTACTACTATGGCACATATGCTTTTACAAAATAAAAACCAACCCCACATTACCCACTCATTCACACAGATACAATTATGTTAAGTTAACATCAAAATGAATTAGAAAACCTTTTTGATATTTGAGATTGGAAAACTTAAGAGATTTTTAAGAAATATGATATAGAAAACAGATTTTTAAGATATATTTGTATAAATGGTTTTTGAAATATCTTTCTCACAATAGTGAGACTTATTTTAGTGTATTTTTATCTTAGTAATGTCTACTATTCCCTAATTTATGATCATTCGTGTTATTTGCTCAGATTTGATCAAATCACCTTTTCTTACCAAAAATAAAATATTCCTTCTGTTTAGTATGTCAGTCAAGCATTTAAACATTTACTTTTAATATTGCTTCCCCATAATAATACACTGTGCTTATGAAATATGTCCCTTTCTTCAAAGAATCAAAATGATGAGTGTAACAGTTTTTCATTAGTCAATCTTTCATCATCATGACACATAATAAACTACCTTCTGTTCTCAGAAGGACTGAGTTGTTTCTTAAATAATTTTTAAATGGTATTTAAATTCCACAACTCCTTTCTCAGTAACCCCACTGCCTCTTCTTTATACCTGTCTCATATAACATGGGAATTTATCATACTTATTTGTTCACTTTTTTGTCTCTATCAACCTGTTTGCAAGTTTTTTAGCTTAAGGTCCATGTCCACTTGTATTTTTAACATAGTCACCTATTTTAGCCTATGACACACAGCACATAGTCAATATTAACTTTTTGAATGTATCAGTTGAGCTGCCACTTGCCAAAGAGAAGTCAAAATTTAGTTCAAGTTCAGCCAAATTAACTGCCTGTTAAGACCAAAAAAATCAATTCTCTCTGAAGGAACATACAGAATAAAGTCTATGCACAGTATCATTTACAAAGTGAATCCAATACAATCCAAACTACTTGACATATGAACAAATAGGAAAATCTAACCTATATTCAAGAGAGAGAAAATTTGACCCAAGTGTTGGAATTAGCTCACAATGGTGTAAATACAGCTATTACAATTATGCTTAAGGATATAAAGGAATATCAAATCTGCAGAAAAAAAACAAAAACAGATCATAAGGACCTTGCAGGACACTAGCATAAAGAGAGCAAACATTTTGTATAATTAGTTTTAGAAGGTGGAGAGAGAATAATGCAGGAAAAAAAAGAGCTGAAAATTTCCCAATTTGGATGAAAGATGTAGATGTATGGACTGAAGGAGCTCAGAAAACCGCAAACAGGTTAAGTGCAAAGAAAACTATACCCAGATACACAGTCAAACTGCTGAAAATTAAATGTAAGGAAATTTTTTTTTAAGGATGCATTACACACAGAGAAACAGTAAGAATCCATGTTGAATTTTTATAAGAAACTACGTAGGACAGAGGACAGAATATTAAAGAGCTTCAGGTTGTGGGGACAAGTGTGAACCCACGATTCTCTATCAGACCATATATCTGTCAAAAATGAAGGCAAATGAAGCTTTCACATAAGAGAAAATTGTGAAATCTGTCCCAGCAGATCTAAAACACAAGAAATGCCCAAGTCCTGTAGGATGAATATCAGAAAGTCAAATATCCAGAAGAAATGAAAAGAAATTGTAAATATAAAAGACTACTTTTCACTTAATGTTGTTAAAATACATAAAGCAAAAGTTCTAACACTTCACTGTGGGATTTATAACATATATAAACATGACAATTACAGCATTATATAATGTCAGGGAGAGGTTAAATGGTCACATATAGTTTCAAGGTACTTACATTTTATGTGAAATGGTATAATAATGACCATAAATAATAACTCTAAGCAAACTTAAAGATAATTACTATAATCCCTAGAGCAAGCCCTTCCCAAAAAAAAGCCTTAAAAAAAAAACAGGTAAATTAAAGTAGAATTCTAAAATCATTTTGGAACATTTAATCCAAAAGAAGGCAGGTACAGAGGCACGCATGTGCGCACACACAGACACACACACACACACAACAGAAGGGAAAAATAGAAAGCAAATAGTAAATGATGCCTGAAACCAACCATAGCAAAAATTCCATTAAATGCTAATGGACTGAACACACTGAGTAAAAGGCAAAGATAACCACAATGAATAAAAAAGCAATATCCAAACCTATGCTATCGTTGGGAGACCCACATTAAATATAAGGGCATACATAATTGAAAATAAAGGATGAAAAATACATATCGTGTAAACAGTAAGCACAAGAAGGCTAAAGTGCTTAAACCAATAACAAAGTCTCCAAAAGAAAAATACAAAGAGATCATAATGATAAAAGGGTCAGTTCATCAGGGTGAAGGAATAAAATCATAAATGTATATATGCCTCGCAGAGCTTCAAAATACACAAGGCAAATCCTCACAGAATTAAAGGGAGAAACAGACAATACCACAATCACAGTTTCAGTAATTGACAGAACCAGAACCCCCCTTCAAAAAAAAAAAAATCATTAAAGACACAGATCTAAAATACATTTTCATAGCAAACTGTAACTGCAGAATATCCTTTTCTTGTCAGGTACACACAGATGGAATATTTACCAAAATAGATCATATACTGGGCTATAAAAATGTCTTAATAAACTTGAAGGGATGGATGATCACCATGGTTCATATCCTGGTTTTCCTGACTCATCTTGCCTTTATGACACTAATCCTTAAGTCCTCAAAAAGTCATGATGTGACAGGACTTTGAGCTCTGTGATTGCTGGACTTTGAGCTCTGTGATTGCTGGACTTTGAGCTCTGTGATTGCTGGACTTTGAGCTCTGTGATTGCTGGACTTTGAGCTCTGTGATTGCTGGGCAAGCTCAAGTCGCCAGGATTCCACTGGTCAAGTTTCTGGCATGTGCTGCTCAGTCCTTGGAAAGAGATTAGAAAGGGACAAGGAAGAATGAGTAAGGAGGTGAGTAGCAAAGAAAGACAGGTAGTAATGAGACCAGGTATTGATATACTGTGCTTTCATAAAGTGTATTTAATTGTTCAAGTAATTCAAGAAGCATTTCTTGGTAACCTGGTAGAAGCCAAACGTTGTGTTAATGCCAAACAAGACTGAGGTAGGAAAAAAATCAGGAAATGGCTTTAAATGATTAATTCAGAGAGAAACAAACTGTATGAAACATTATATACACCACAGACAAAGGAACTTGAATGTTTTAAAACATTTTAAAATAATTATAGGTTCACATGAAGTTGCACAAATAGTACAGAGAGGTCTCATATATCCTTTGCCCAGTTTCCCACACTTGATTATATTTCATGTACCCACAGCACAATACAAAAAGCAAGAAATGACATGTGTGTAAAGTTTGGGGATAGTTCTAGATCATTTTATCACATTTGCATCATGTACCCCCTTCCGCAAATCAAGATACAGAACTCTTTGATCAAAGTTTTCCCTCCTGCTACCCTCTGTAGTGTCCTTTCACCACAACATCCTTAACCCCAGGCAGCCACTAATTAATTCTCCATGTCTGTAATTTTGTGATTTCAAGATTATATAAATGGCATAAGAGTATGAAGCATAATAGTATTTTAAGTCAGTATCAGTATTTTGAAAAAATTACTAAGATTGGCAATATTTCGGATGTTCTAAAGAAGACAGCGATCAGATTAAGAAACTACCATAGTCGTAAAACATAAGCAAGTTATCAGTGGGGAGGAATGGGATGGGAAGGAGAAGACAGGCACAAATGGCAGCTATTGGACCCCAGCCAAGAGCCCAGCTTTGGGAATCACGGCTCTGATTCCAATGCCAAGAATTGGAAGAGAAAATAACCATGTCAGTCGTGCCTCAAACGAGCTGGAGAAAATATACACTATGATCTCATATGAATTTATCTTCCCGTGATTCATTTCCTTATAATGAAACTGTACTACGTAGAAATGAAATTACTGATGATCAAGGCAACCCTTCATCTGGCAGTACTACGGGACAGAAGCCTGGGACACAGCCAGATTATACTCAGTACTAAGGTGGATTGTTTTCCAACAGCCTACCATCTCAACCAACAGCAGTTGGCTTCATTTGTCATTCAAATCGAAGTCTAAATCCAAAACGAGGCCTAACACATTCCCAGGTCTATCAGGCCTGCTGTAGTCAGAGCCAAATAAACAGGGGTCAAATTTCAGCTTGAGCCTCACGATTAGCGACTAGCGGGGTGGCATGAGAAAAGTCATTTCAACATGCTCACCTTTCATCTCTTTTCAGTAAAATGGGAGAGTCCAGGACTACCTTAGGAGCCTGCTGGGATGACTTAATGGCTTAACAGGTGTAAGGCCCCCAGGACAAGGCCAGACACTCAGCAGCGGGTGCCAAGTCATTGTAATCAGCTACCAGTACAAGCCATGAAAAGTTCTAGAAGTGAAATTTCACACGAATGAATGCTCTCTGAGGGAACTCAATTTGCTCAAAACCACAATATACATAATTACATTTATCAGAGACAAAAGCTAACACTAAGGACTTTATATTATGGTTGTATTATCCTCCTATTAGAAGACACTTCCATGTTCATGATCATACTAATTTTTCAAGTACAAAATAGAAAGCAAAAGCCCTACAAAATGACTCATCAGCTCCTGTGCTATAGCGTCGTCTTGGTAGGACACCAGCAGGAAAATCACCAGGGCTGTAATATCTGAAGCAGTTTCACTTTGTGGCATACAGAGTTCTTAGGGAAACAATTTAGTAGCAGCAGACATGGATGATTAAGCTAATAGGTAGGGCCAAAAAAGAGCAAAGAACAAAGCTGAAATAGAAGAGTAAAGATAGCATGCGCTGTACATAATAAATGCTAAAGCAGGCAAAAATATTGTCACACGCGAAAGTTAAAAGGTGAACATCGAAGGAAAAAAAAAAACCTGGAACAAGCTCTGAATTTTGATTCAAGAAAAAATGTCGTCAGCATTTCGGAATATGCTAAATTAGAGTAACATTGAGGTGCTTTGCCAGAGAAAATGTCAGGTCGGTCACTATGTGTGGGGTATATTATGGGTATATGATATGCAGCACACAGTGCTAGGCTCTTGATATCACAAGTTTAAAACTGGAATCTATAAATTAAATTACTTCGATAATACTTAAAATGGTTGCTTCTACCCCTTATTCCTCCTTATTCCTTATTGGAAACATCTGTCCCAATCAAAGAAACCTCTCAATTCTCAAGAGCCTCTGAAGGAGTTCATGAGGGAGCCTTCGTCAACATGTCCCTAATTCTGTGTTTTGTTTATATATTTGTTTACTCATAATTATAATCATTCAACTGGGCCCTTCTTGTACCTAAATTCACCACTCCCGCCATTACCTCTGCCTTCTGAGATATCTACAAAGACCTAAGAATAGATCGTTTTGATCTAGTTTCCAAGTTCACAGATCTAAAAAAAAATCTTTAAGGATAGTCGGGAGCTAATGGAAGATGGCAGTTTTAACATGATAGAGACAAGAACTCAGACTTGAAATGAAAGAGTTTTAGATTTAGAAGGCCTTTCAGAAGTACCAAATTTAATATCTCTATCTTATAAGTGGGTCCCAAAATGTTGTGACTTTTTGCCATCTCTAAGTCAAAACTCCTGGGTCCTGTGCTCACACTTCTCCAGTTACACCCAGGGGTTCTGACAGAGCAAGCAAAACCCAACAAGGTCATTGTGCAATGTCGTTTTACCTCACTCTCTAAAATCTAAAGCAAATTCTCTGATAAACGAAATCTTTACTTATCTTTTCTCTCCCAGTTAGATCACTTGGAGAATTTACTTGAGAAAAAGCAAAATGCAGAAACTCACAAAAAACCACAGCTAATGGAAAACAGTCCTCCACCCTAGTTACAGGGCTTATGAGCACACGCCTCAACGCTGCGTGTTTACTTGCAAGACGACAGCTTATCCCCGAGGATACGTGCACCCCACCCCACTCCCAGATCCACTGGGAACTTACTAGAACAAAATCCAGTCCAGTACTTAGAATCCTGCCTTCCCCCACTCTTCAGCACTGTAGGATGAAAAAGACTCTTCGACTACCCATCTGTATAAACCTCTCGGGCACCTCCTGCAAGAAAATGGTTTTGGGCACGGTAGAAGCTCACGTTTGCTATTTTGATGCCGTGTACTTCCCCAGACATCCATCATCTCTTCATTGTCTTTTATCTTCCACAAACACTTTCTTACTATCCAGGTCAACCAGCTATAGAGCACCTTCACTCTTTACCATAATTAATTACTAATCATTTTGTCATTTATCCAGGATTAGGGATTTCCAAGGCACCCTCTGAGTCTTACTAAAACCTCTCATGTCACACACATCCATATGGACAACGTTAGGCTGCACACAGTCCCATGGCCTTATCTGCCCTTAACTTTAGCTCTCCAAATCCATGGCGGCACCCTAGACCTTGACTTGGAAGTATGACTGCTCTCCTTCTAAAGTCTCGACTCTCTTGTCCCACTCCTTAGCCACAATGTGACCACTGTTCAGACCTCACTCCTTTATTCCTACTCTCTGACATCCTGAAATCCCCAGGCGTTCACTCCTTGTGTGGGTGGTCCATCTTGGTTTCATAGCCCTCTGCATGTGACCGCAGATACCTACTGCTCTCTCCACACCATTCAACTCCTTCCTCGTGCACCCAATCTTTGTCCATGCATTCTCCACTCCTACGCCTGGGCTCTGAGTGCTGCTGAAAGGGACAACGGCACTGAGGGATCCGGTGCCACTACCACATGTGGCGGTCAGTACCAGCTATGCACAGCGTCGTGCAGTAACCCCAGGACTCACCCCTCATATAGTCCTTTGCTTTTTCTTCTCCGTTGTTTTTTCAAACCTTCACAACTTTCCAACACCTCATAAGAACCCGCCCTTTCACGATCCACATTAAGATAAAATCAGTTATCACATGGTTTATCGCTCAGGCATTCTCTCAGTTCTTATTCCCACCAACCACCTACAAGCTCATACTTCTCTCCTTTCACCTGGAAAGAAGGAAATGCCTGTTCTTTTACAGAAGACTAATCTACTTCATCTACTTAATTTATAAGTAAATTAAACCCATCAACCCACACTCCATTTGGGACCTTGTTCTATTAATTTAATCGAACAATCCCACAATTTGAAATTAATCAAAAATTTTTAATTATGGAAGTGTGCAAAGATTTACCTCTAAAGATATTAATGGTAGCACTATTTAAAATGAACAAAAGTACCCCAAAAAGAAAAGAGTGAGAATAATAGGATTATATAAACTGTTACATACATACAACGTAACACTAAACAACTATGAAAAAGTAATGATGTAAAACAATATGTAATGAAAGAAATAAGTGTTTCTGATACATTAAGATAGATACAACAATTTGGACAGCTATATTTCCATTAAAAATGTGTAAATATATATCTACTAAAAATACATACTGATAGAAACATGGCTTGAAAAATGATGAATTTTCACAGTTATCTCTTGCTATTGGCTGAAAAGAAACTTTATTCTGTGTGTGCATCTGTATTGTTTCAATCTTTATAAAGTGTGTATTGCATAAAAAGAAAAAGCTGGTAATGATTATGCTCTCCCTTTACCTTGTAGCTTTTTCTAATTATCACCTCACTTTTCTTCTTAAAGTCAAGTTTTCATAAAGAGTAGTCTAAACTTTTTTCATTACCTACCAACTTGAACATGCAGATTACAATATAGCTTCCACTCCTAGCACTCCACCCAAATTCTGCTTCTTCCAGGTCACCACTGGCCTTTTATTTCCTAGACCTTATCTATACAAATTCTCAGATGCATTTAATAAAAATGAAGACATTATGAAACCCTCATTGGGTTCCTGAACTCCACCTCTCCCTGGGTCCTCTCTTGCTGTTGAAGATGCTCTTCTTAATCCCTTGACTTTTGATTTTTCACATTTCATGTTGTTTTTATATATCCGTGCTTCGCAGCCATGCTGACTGCTCTACTTTTTTCTTCTTTTTGGGGAGTTCCCTGGCTGAGAATTAAACCCAGGCCGCGGTGTTGAGAGCGCCGAAGCCTAGCCACTACACCATCAGGGAACCCCTGCCCCGACTGCTCTATTTTTTCACAAAAATAATCACAGCGTATATCCATGAGTCTCCTACCAACCACAAGCAGAATACTCAAAAATTCCAGATCTCCAATTCAAGCAGGGATATTTTTTGTTCTCAACATTTTCCACATATTCTACAAGCAAAGTAACCTAACACATTGAAAACAGTACTTATAGCCTTCTTTACATTAATTTTCAATTCTGCAAATTAAATACCAAAACACTCAGGGCCAACAATAGCAGCAGCGGTTGTTAGGAACTATAGACCCACTTAGCACTTGGCCACATCAGGGCATAAGCACTTGGCCACTTCCTGGAGCAGGGAAATTCTTCCAAGACTCTTCAAAATCTGACCTCTGGCTACCTGACCAGCCAAAACCCAGTCCGGCAGGCCTTATCTTCCAAGCATTTCAAGTTCTACTGTTCCCAAAACAGGTTTGCTTTTGTTTTTCATTTTCTGTTTTTCACACAAAGGAAAGTGGAGCCCGACTGTTCTGATCTGAAATATAGCTCTGCCATTATTAACTAAGGGACATAACTAACCACACTCTGCCTCAGTTTCCTCATCTGTAGTACCTATCCTTTAGGGTTCGTGTGAGGAATAAACAAGTAATATACATGTGAAGCACTTAGAAGAAAAAAAAACAAAACACCAAAGTATCCAATAAACATTAGCTGCTTCATTCATAGTGTTATTACTACTAATTCTACACCTAACTGACATTCCTGAAATGCACTCTACTTTTCCCTCAAGACTCAAGTCAGGGACAACCTCCTATGAAACTTCAACAACAGGCAGACTGTGTGTTCCTTCCCATACATTCCACTTCACCTTAACTTCACATTAACTGTCCTCGAGACTAAAGGTACAGACCAAAACATTTTCCTCCTCAGATCTGACACAGTGATTTATTACTCAATAAATAATTTCTGGAACAATTAACAAATCATTTTTTTCCCCAAAATTCCTTGAGGACATACCATGGCAGTCCTTGCCTAGAATACCTACTACTTGAGCAATTGTTCAAATATTTGATGAAAACCAGCACATGCTGGTACCCAATGGTTCACCCTGTAGGTACACACCACGGTGCATGTGAGTGCCAGGCCCTTCATCACATTCATGGGCCTTCTGTGATATACAGGAAAAATGGGTTCTGAAGGCCCAGGACATACATTTTGTCTGCATTTCATTTGCAAATCTACATAATGAGGGTGATGCTTGCAATACTACCAATCCTCACAGAAGGAAATGAAATTCAGTGACACGATAGAGAAGAAGACCTCACCTCTGACTAGTTCCAAAAATGGAAGAACTAGCTGTTTTTGATACAAAAAGAGTACAATTGTTATTAGCATTGCAGGCTGATTCGTAGTTTACTAGTTGACTGGTCAGGAGAGCACTGCACATCAAAGTCTTTATTTAACCTATTCCTATCTTGAAAGTTCTCCTGGACAGAAGACAGCAGTGGAATGGAAATTGGTTGCAACTTCTTATACTCCTAACAAGGAATGAGCTTGTTTTATTCAAAGTTTCTAATGACAACTATGCACATATAACCACCTTGGCCCTCTTCCCTCCCACTCAATAAGAAGACAGGAGAACTAGTTCTCATTGCAGAAGAGAAGACACACCAGTGAAATAAATTATTCATACAGGACGGTTTAGATCACCCTTTACAAACATAAAAGGGTGAAGATGCTTACCAATAAAGAGTAAGTTAGTTGCTCAATAATACATCTGTTCCTATTTCCAAAGCTTATTTTGATAATTTTTAAAGTTACACTTTCAGCAAGAGAAATAACAGAACTGAAGGTGTTTGTTTGATTTTTAGGGAAGCAATTAAGTCAGCAACTTCCATGCTTAAATATTACACTATAGGTCAAATGCTTAGGCTTCTAAATAAACCATCTTCTCAACAGGGATGAACTTGAAAGACCTCTATGAGTAGTAACCTAGATGCATGCTTTATGTATGGTATTAATATATGGTATGAGCAAGATTTTTCTTTTATATTGCCTAAGTCAAATGCAAGAGCCAACAGTATGTTTCAAGTTGTGCTTCTCTCTCCTTCTTAAAGTCACAAATGCAAGTCCAACAAGACATGAATAGGGGATAGAGCATGCCAAATCAACATTATATTAATTACATACATATTGCCTGAAACCTGCATTAAATTAATTATATAAGTACTATTTCTATATTTCTTCCCCCAAAATTTAATGTCTGGACTTTTCTTCTCTGTACAGTTTGCAACTATAACTAATTCAATATTCTTTTGATAAATATTCACTAAAACGTAGATGCCTTTCCATCAGTGTTTTACATCTAAGTTTGAGATATAAATGGTTATAAAAAGTTTAAATATGCTACCAATTGTTTACACAGCATACCAAGGCTGAAAGGGCTGAATATAATGGAATAATTCTCTAACTGGAACAGGGCTTTGTTGAGATAAGCAAACATGTTTTAAGAAAACACTGCAAATATTGAGAGGTAACTGCAATAGACACTACAATACCACCTCAGCAACTTTTCTCAATTATTTTCAAGTACATTAAATCAGTTATTTCCAAAACATTTTCTTGTGGAATATCAAGCGCAAGTGTTCATACCACCTGAAGACCCTGCAGAATCCAACCCATCTCCTTGTCTCATCGTCATCTTCATCACTGTCTTGCATTCTAGTTCTCTCTGTGCTCCAACAAAAAGGAATCCTTCCAGTTCTTAAGCATGCCATGTTCACTCTGCCTGGGATTCTCTCTCCCTCCCACTCCTTTCTGCCACGTTAACTTGCTCTTCTTTTTTTTTTTTTTTTGTTTTGTTTCTTATTAATTCATTCTCAGCCTTCCGATCTCAATTCAAATGTCACCTCATAGGAAAAAACTTTCTGATCACCCCAGACTTGGGCAGATTGCAACTATCGAGCAATTAACACAGTTTGTAATCATATACATATTTGGATGACATGAAGATTTGCTTCTCCCACTAATCCCGTAAGATTAGAAGGCACCCCTGTTTTATACCCAGCATCTACTGTATACCTAGCACATAATAGGACTACTGCAATTACTTGTGGGATGAGTGTTTATTTAAAATGCATAAATCCTTTTATCTTCCACCCCAGAGTATCTTCCTCACAAAGTTACTTAGCAAATATGATTTAGTTTACGACTTGAGGAGCACAGAATAAAGAACATGGACTTTTAAATATACCTTTACACAGCTGAGAACCTGAGAAAATTCAATTGGTGGCCTCCTTCTGCTTATTTGTTAAGTGAGATAACATCTACTTCCTAGAGTTGTCAAGAGGATTACATGGAAGGTGATACGTGGAAGGAAACAGCTGTGAAATGACAGCAGATGATCAGTGAAAACGATTTCTCAACTTCTCATTCTTAAACTCTCCCAAAATTTAAGAATGAGAAGAAGCAAAACCATTCTGTAACAGACATCCATAAGGCTTCCCCCCTGTCTGTTCCACTCCTTCCCCTCCCTGCTGCACAGGGGAGTCCTTGGGTTTGCAGGAGGAGAACCCCCCGCCTTCCCAGGCAGCGATGGGGCTGTGCGACGGGACCAGCCAACCAGAACTTGCCGACAGTAGGAAGCAGAAGTCACCTAGCCTAAGCGTGGGCATGCTGGCCTCTGTGGCTGGTTCCGGGTGGTTGTTTGGGGTAAAGTTTGGAACTTTTATTTAATGATTTAGTGAAGAGACACTCGATCCTCCTGGAGGAAACATATAGGCCCAGTTTCTGCTGGTAGCTTTCTAATCATCTTGGTAAACAGATAGGTAGAGCTTAGAAAATTTCAGAAACAGAGACAAAGCCCTGCTCAAACTAAGCCTAAATCTCATTATCAGTGAACTTTTCGCTGCATGAACCAATAACTTTCCTGTACTATTTAAGCCAGCATGAAATATTTTTGTTTTTTCACAACCAAAATTAACCTAATTTGTATACATACCTATTAAACTGCTTGAGACAGTTCAATGCAAACATCTACAAGCTATTTAAATTAAAAACTAATAGATACAGAACCTCAATTTTATTACATTATTCTTGCCTAATTCCTTTAAAGTGGAGAACACACTTGTGATTTATTCAGGCTTTTAAATAATATTCGCAAATTTTATAGAACTTGCAACCTAAAAACAATTGTAATAAATTAGGTATTACACAACAAAAATGGGAAGTTCACAGTTCTTATTATTTTTCTGCTTACCAAAGGTAAGGTCATTGTCTTTAAGGTATATAATACTTTTTTCCCATGTCATTAAATTATTTTTTAGTCTTTTATAAGCACTTGATTTATTATTGTTTCATTACTACATGTACATAAAATTGGATTTGGGAAGCCATAGTCTTATCCACAGCTTTGCTTGTTTGTTTCTTTCCTTCTGGATTATAGCCTTTTGGGCGGTTAGCAACTAAATAGGAGAGCCGTAATGCTTACTAAAATCAATTAGCCTTTCACTCTTCATTGAGCTTTTGAAAAAGGAGTCATTCTTACAAGACTAATGTGAAAAATATAATTATTTGAAAACATGGGTACTGTGCATAAATCTGACACATTTTTACCACAAAGTTAATCGATTACTATATATCCAATTAGCAAATGCAGTTCATTCTTAAGCCAGTGAATATGTAACTAAAAGATAGCCTCAAAGCAACAGAAGGATAGCCATGTGAATGGCTTTACCCAAAGAAAGGTGGCACTTTAACAAAACAGTCATAATTACTAATACAACCCCAGTTCTGAATACAGGTCTAAACTGAACACTAATATGTGGATTTTTCCTGTGGAAGAAGCAGGTTTCATCAAAGCAGGCTCTGCTGACTCTCCATCGATCGAATGAACCAAGAATTACATAAGACTGAATTAACCCTTTCCCCGTTGGCCCCGAGATCATCTGCAGGCAGAGTTTGGGGCTGCAGCAATTCCCCAATATACTTCACAGATTACAGTCCCAACCTTACCCCAAAGTTTCATGCTTTGAAATTTACCACACAAAAGAACATTATTAAATGCTGATCATCATATATATTTCTGTTACATTAGGATTAAAGACAAGTTCTGTTTGAAAATAAGTCGAAGAACAGTTTTTATATTTTATTTTTACATTGAAAACCGTGGGTTTATGTAAAATTAAATGAACTCAGCAGTGGCTGCACATTTTTTCTAAATAAGAAAAGGGTTAACTGGTGAGACACATTTAATCGTAGCCATTTGTATAGATGTTGATGTTTTAATACTGTTTTCCAATAGATATGTGAGGAAGGTGCTCATCTTTTTTTCTTTTTAAGCTATCTCTAATTTTCAATATTTAGACACTGCTTTTATAAACTAAAATGAACCATTTTAAAAGGACATCTAATTCTTACTTATCTCTCTAGAATTCAGAAACTTCTAATGAGTGTCCTTACTTTTCATGGGCATATAGCTACTTTCACAGGTTCCAAAAGAATTGGCCCTCTTTTTTAAGCAGGATATTATTGAACACGTTAATTGTGTAACCAACACTATCCCTAGAATGTCATATTTAAAAATGACTTTCATCTAATCAGGAATGACAAGCAACTATCGAGGGACAAGGACTGACTGTACAGGTGGAACTAATGCCTACACATCTCTCCCAAGGAAACTGGTCTAGTACCAGTAAGTTCCCAAAGTCATCAGGGATGAGAAAGGTCACTTTCTCGCAGGGCAGGGACCTTAGCAAACATCAGGAGTCTCAACCAGACAGGAATTCATCCAGCTACATAGGTACCGAAGAGAAAATCTGTTGGGAAGAGTTTCTTGATTTTTGTTTTTCTAGCCTCAGAGAAGCAAGTAACAGAGGCTTTTAAAATAGTCCAATCCCAGATTTCTTAAGAAAATTTCTGGAGAGAAGTTAATTCTGTCTCCTCAACAGCTCACGGTTCTGGATTTGCAAACTCAGGGAGACCTCTGTGGCCAGTTAACACTCTCGCTGAAGCTTTTCCTGTTTCAGAATTACCTTTGGAAATTACTTACAATCACGGGAGGAAGACTACAAGGAAAAACTGTCAAAAACTTGAAAACAGGCAAAAAAAATTCTAATGTTTTCCATTGGAACATTGGGCATGGTATAGGGGACTCTGCCTGCACTGATGATCTGATTCTAAAGGGGCTTCTGATAGACTCAGCTATTTTTCTATTCTATAGAGAAATAAAAAGCTGAAGTTGTAAAACAAAAAAAAAAATTGATCATAATGAAAATGATTCTTGTTCATAGAATGACAAATGAGTTTTTTTCCTGGTAAAGAATATATGCCTCAGTAAGTGAAATGTCTGTACCTCCATGATCACAAGAACCATAAGGCAAATAGAAGCGAAGCAGCTCTGGATGTGATAAATGAATGCCTCCTGATTTCAGATTAATTTGGATCTTAAACTGACTGTCACCTTAATAAATACAGGAGACTTTGCTTAAAACATTTCTGGTTTGTTGAAAAGGTAAAAGTAACTAAAGGGTTTATGAAAAGGGATTGGTTAAATAAATAATAGTGTATCTATTACTGAGATGCTGCAGGCCCTGAGGGGGTACAAATCTGTCATCTCGTGATGCTGTGACTCCGTTTTTGTTAAAAATTTGGCTTTATATATATTTAGTAAAATAGGATTTATAGCTGTATAAAAATAAGATTTTGGGGGGTATAAGGGTACGCTTTTGGGAGAAAAGGTTCCTTGGACCACTAATTATTGTTACCATTAATGAGATTTGCTCTTCTTTTCTATTTTTTCTGGAATAAACTTTATTAATAGTATAATCAAGTATATTTATAGAGGAAAAGTACTCCAATTAATTTTAAAATTATATTCTGCAATTTAAATAAGAGTATATCATTAATAAAATGGGGGAAACTCCTCTTTTTCTCCTGGCTGAATCCTATGCATCCTTCAAAAAGCAATTTACATTTTTAGTTTCTCAAGTCCTGCCTCTCAGCTCCACCACTGTGTCCAACCTGACTTATCAAGTCTCCTTACTAATCAATTTCATGGGGCCCTACACTAACCCCTCCCAAAACTTTTCCATTACAATTTGGGTGACATCAGATCAATGATTCTTTTTCTCACAAGATCTAATTTCTCTATGTACTTTATTCACTGTGGTGTGCTAGGTGCTCAATACACATGTATATTGTCTCCTAAGGAAGTGCTCAAAATAAAGGTATAGTTCCCTTGCCATGTCCATTGAATGACTCTTAAAATATGGCAGAATGAGGAGTATTGTATGCCCTATCAAAGACAAACAAGCTAACCCAATTAAGTCTGTTTGTAAGTCTGGTTTTTGATGAGATGAGTAACACTTGCCTTTCACTCATGGAACACATTTTTTACCTATATAATATTTTAAGGGATACGATTTAGCCTATAATGTATCTGCATGAAACAAATCATAGTAATGGGATTTTATTGTACTGTACAATGTCATGAAATGAGAACAAAGGAGTCACACTGCCTGTGTTTACACATTATGTGCAAGAGGGTTCAAGTATATTCATCTATAATTCAACATGCTCAAAATCACGAAAATATTACACTTGATATTTGCAACATTGATTATAAAATCTGAGCAAACAGCAAAGGGCACTTGACATTCTTGAAATTTCAATATTTGCAGGCCATGCAAATATATTTGAATAAATTACAGAACATTCTGTTTGGACAGTTCCTGAGGAGCCGAACAAATGTACTCTGGAATCCTGCTATCACACTACCACACAAGAAAAGCAACCATCAATCCAGCTTATACAAATTTCTTCTAGTCACTACATATACTTTTGTTCATGATGCACTTCTCTTATAACAATGCATTATAGTGATGTTAATGATATTGAGGCTCTAGAACACAGGTTTGTCTAACACTCAGTTCTGCATATATAATCTTACTATAGTTTGGATTTGGGCTGGGCATAAATATCCCACCCACCCCTGTCTCAGCTCCTCTTTCCAGGCAATGCATGG
Source organism: Lyroderma lyra (assembly GCA_004026885.1). NCBI lineage: Eukaryota > Metazoa > Chordata > Mammalia > Chiroptera > Megadermatidae > Lyroderma > Lyroderma lyra. The sequence continues at coordinate 59,508 of PVJL010007161.1, forward strand.
AAATGGTTCAAGAGTAAATACGCATCTCAGCATTCTCAGTTTTGTCAATACAAACTCATTGAAGAAAATGGGAAACCTCCAGCACCCATGGAATGTCACTTCTCTGTTTCTAAAACTAGACAAACCTCTTAACTCCAAGTAAGTCATGAAGAAATTTCTCAGGGTACAGTACACAAAGGAAAGTGGGGAGAAGTGAGTATGTGAGAACATGTTAACTGTTTCTGTTCAGTCAATCTGATATAGAAAATGTATACTAGCCTCCTGGGGACATTTACAATTTGGTTGAAAATTACACAGTTCTACGGACATGAAAAAGGAAAGAAAATTATTTTTGTATAATTTTACATAACAGTAAATACACTGTTGACAGATGGAGTAGTTTAAAATGACGATGTGAATTTCCACCGGCATCTTGACCATAGATGATTATCCTCACTTTCTTTATCCAGTGACAGCCCAAAACAAGTAAGAACTTGATAATCCACTTTTATATCACCCCAAAGGTCTTTTCTTCTCTTCCCCATTTCTTTTCGTAAGAGAGCCAATGAAAAGAAAATTGATGAAAATGAGATTGAAAACGTTAATAAAGATATTAGATTCTACCATAGGTGTTGAAAAATGCCCTCTTTTAGGTATTACAAATTGTAAGGTTGAGTCAGTAACTGATGAGCCATTTTCTAAATTTCTTAACAACCACAATTTCTGTCCTTAGATATAGTTTAATTGGAATCTAAACACAAATCCTACTATTGCAGATTAATATAATCTTTCAAAAACCAAAATTATACAATATGACTATTAAGTCAATCAATCAATCAGGGAATCATTTAAATGTTTAAATATAAAGATTTTGTTAGGCAAAAGATAGTACTCTTCAAAAATCACTGGTATTAGCAATTTGAATTTTCAGTTCTTTTTAAAAAGTCAATTGGACCAGAAAGTCCAATAGAAACCATCTGTTATGTCAGAAACAAGTTTTTCATACATTTTGAATCAGTCATCTATAACCATAGATCAAATAAAAAAGCACTGTTATGTGAAATTATTCCGTTTCATTCCTATAGTACTCATAGTTACAAAAATAAAAATGCACTGAGTTAAAACTATTGTATGTCATTTGCATCTTTCATTAAAAAAATGTCATTTTTACTACTTTGCTTTCAAAGACAAATTACTCAACATGTTTCCAAAGCAGTCCATTCATTAGCTTTTATGTAAATATTAGTCTGCAAATCAACTATTTTCTATTGAGCATTTCTTTTAGCCTTGTTTAGTAAGTCTGTACAAAACACTGCATTTATAGTAAACAGAAACTAATTTTAAAAATCAGAGATACAATGCACTAATTTCTATGTATAAGTACTATCATGTTGCTTGTTTGTTAACATTCTTTCTCATATTGTATGTAGTTTACTTCTCCAGTTTCTAATTCCAACTTTTCTTGGGGGTAAGCACTAAATTATTGACTGTGTATTGCACTGTATTTCCACTGAGAACAATAATGGGTAAGAAACCAATATCCTTATGGTTATATGTTAAACCTCTGGGAAATTTAATGATGATATAGATCACAATCCCTTATCTGAACACCCAGTGGCTAGATATGTATTAAAATTCAGTTTTACATATTTTAGAAATGTAGCAGAGTGCACATTTTATATGTACCATCAAAAACAGTACTGTATCTGCGTGGAGAGGCATGACTGTTCCCATTATAAATAACCTCATGTCAGTTCAGGTCGCTTTGCCATTAAATGTGGGCTATACTTACAAAATAATTTGTTTTAATTTTTCAGAGCTTTTTGGATTTAGAAATTCTAGGTAATGAATTGAATGTAGTCTATATATTTCAACTTGTAATATCTGAAAGTATGGCTCATGACGCCATGTTCTGTAATTAAGCAAATCTATAACTAATTATACTAAGAAATCCATATGTAAATATCTAAGCACCGAGTCCTACACCTTATGCTTCCCCAATGACTGTATCCAAAAAAGTAATTAAAATACCTGAAGGGGCAATGAACATTTCCCATCATAGGATAAATGTATCTATACACTGAAAAGAACAAAAAGCTGATTAGAGAGTCTTTATTCGGGGTTCAACTAGCACATTTTTCTTCTTTAGCATATAAATAACCAGACTTCCCAGATTTCCATGAGCCAGACCTGCACAAGAAAATGCACAATGCTATGCGTTTCCTATTTTACATTTTCATTTGACTCAAGTCCAACAGAGGAACCTGCTCATTTTTTGGACAGAAGAGCAAAAGCGAAATCAAGTGAAACAAGAAATTCACAATGGAAGGGCTTTTGTTTTGATTTCACTCCAGGCCAACTACAGAACAAAAGGCTTTGGAAATGGGGGGAAAACAATAATATACATGATAAACATGATCTTGATTTCACAGAGTGTCAGAGTGAATAGTTAGTAATCACCCAATACACACCCTCAATTTATAGATAATCATACATTTATAAGAATTTGTTCAGTTCCACGTGGAATCAGAAGTAGAACTAGGTGTTCTGACGTTTCCCTCTAAGCCGTGGGCCTCGTGTGATTTCGCACACTGAACTTCGCTATGGCAAGAAACTTCTGATTACTTTGTGACAAGATCTAATCTTTCTTCCTCAAAATATTTCTGAACATATAGTCAGCAGAGTAAGCCAAACCCTACCAGGTACCCTTTCCCTCACAGGTTACACGCTTGTCTTCTAATATGCCTAAGTTCAGGCAGTTATTTTTTCATCTATTCTATTTCACCTTTGATCATCATTAACAACAACAAAAAACTTTGTATTCTGAAAGTACAAAGTTGTTTTCAAAAGAATTCACTTAAAATATAACAAAATTATCTCCATGATTTTTGGCATTGAATAAATATTTCATCAGCTAAAGGACTGGTTAATAATGTGCAGACACTCAGTTCTGTCAGATCCACTTCTTTCAAGAAATAAAAATAGGTTGGACATTTATACCATTACATAGACAAATGAAGAAAAAAGTGATAAAACTAAGACCAAACAAAACCAGTTAATTCTTCTACAATCGGTACTGATAACTCTAAGTTTGATGGTTTTTTAAGAAATCTATTTCCATCTTAAGAGGGAGTGCACCCAGGTCTTTGCCCTAATTAGTAGCAGACAAGCAAAAACACTTCTTAATACCGTAATTAATACATTTCCATACAAGTCAGCCTTAAGAAGACATTTAAAATGTGTATTTGACTATAGTTGCACTCTTAAATGCATCTAGCTCCCTTCTTCTCCCATGTCACATTCTAAAATAAATTCTGTTCCCGTAAGGAATATTTAATAAAAGATAGGAAATGTTTTTAAGGCCCTGAGGCTTTAGAGTCCTAATGTATACATTTTTTTCCTTTTAAAACCAGTGCGTGTCTCCATGTTTACAGTTGCAAGCTAGTTAAGGAGGATCCGGAAGCTGTCATCGCCCTCAAGAGTTGTTAAGAAAATGAAGGAAAAACATCGGAGACAACTAATCTGAAAGAGATTGGCGGAAGGTGCCTGCAGGAGATATTCATACCTAACTGAAAAGAATAATTCAAAAGAGTTAGCTTTCTGAACTTCAAAGAGAAATAAAATTTACTCCCACATCACTCAGAGAATTACAGTCATGAAAATGGGTCATTTATCGGAGCTTCTCATTTCATAGGTAAGGAAATCAAGGCCCAGAGAAGTCTATCAGTTTGCCCTTGGCTACACAGCACTTGGCTCAGAACCTAGGTCTCCATTAGTGCATATGTCTTTCATTAAATTTTATCATTTTCACAATTATTAATTGAATTTGTACTGCACATTCATTAACATTTATATGTAGCACAACACTAGCTCTTGCTCCAATTCAGGGATCAATCAATAAACCAATCATGAAATGTACTTAACAGCCAAGTGTCAAGAAAAAAAATTGCTTGTCCTCTGCATATTGTTTCCTCAGCAAAGCAATTTATGTGAATGGAGACATTCCTAATTCTATTTGGCATCAGCTTTGCAAATTGCTATTAGTTAACAAAGGCAACTTCCTATAATGATGAGGTGACTGTTGAAAATTATTTTTACTTAGTTCACAGTTACCAAAGCAAAGAGAACAAAAATTTGTCCAATTTTATTTTTTTAAATGAATGAGATTTGCACTTAAGAAGAGGAACAATTTCCAACAACTGCACAATTTATATGTGTACCATACGACCGGGCCATAAACGTGCCACATATATTAGTGTATTTATGAGAAAGAAAGTGTATAAATATTCAGTCAGCTTAAATAAAAATGAGCTATTGGTTACCTTCTTCTATATCAATGAAGATCTTTGATTTCTCTCATCACATTATTAAATATTTTTCAAAGTTAACACACAGGCATCTCCAATATGAAAAGATATGATAAAACTCTAAAATATCTCATGTAAAATTTCATTTGGAGTGATAGCAAAATCATACTTCATAAATTATGCAACATTTTAAACTTTGTTGGAAAAGTTATTAACTCAAAAATATTTTATTTCTTTATTAACATATTTTAAATATTAAAATACTAGTTTTACTTTCTCTTTTAGAAATATTTCTGTATTATGCATTCTCAGGAAAGAAGAGGCACCCAGTTCTGGAAGGGAAATAACTAAAAGTCTCATATGGGTGTTCCCCACCCACATCAAATATTTTTTTAAAAAAAAGATAAATCAAATGCAGTTCTTTAAGAACTAAAAAAGTTATACAGCCATAATTTTGACTGTGGTTCCTATGGAAACAAAGGCTCATCAACATAAAAATAGTTTAACAAATAACAAAAGTGAAGCTAAGCTAACCATCAATTAAACTACACTCAGAGTATCAGAGAGGAAAAAGAATGAGAATAATGTCAACTTTAAATGACTGTACGCAAATATCAAAATGACAAAAATTTCTAGGAACTCAAAATGTTAAGGTCAACAGAATATTTTTTTACCATTTTTGATGAGTCGATTCATAGCTCCATCAAATTCAGATCTAATAGCATGAGCGCCCATTCATCATCTATAACCACTATGATATCTAAAAATTGCAAGTATCAATGAAGCCTCTTCACTGGATACTGCCATTTAACAGTGGAAACAAATTGATGGCTTAGAAATATTCATTAGACTTGAAAGGAAAATTAAGTCTTAATTTACTTCCACCTAGAAAAATGACATAGAACTAATGAATGCTGGCTACATATAAATGTTAACTACATATGAATGTTAATAAGTGTTCAGGTCTGCGTCGGTCCTGTCCCAAGACCTCTCTCCTCACATAGGTGCCATCTCAGCCCATTCCAACAGTAACAGACAGGACTCCGAGGAAGCAAGTCCAAGTGATTATACTATGACGACTAAAACCACCAGAAAACAAAAGAACACGAGAGGTTTTTATACATGACAAATATTAAGCCCTTGAGATAAATAACATTCACACTTAGAGTGAAAAGAAGGAACAAGAAGCTGAATTCAATAATTAGTTCTCACCAGTAAGTGACAGTCGGAACGCAACGCTGAGTGAACCAAGCGTAGACTAAACGATTATGGGAGACGCGCTCTGTGCCAGCTGAATTAAAATAGACAGGGCTTCTCAACTGGGCAAGTTTCTAGTCCATCAGAGAAAAACACAACGAAAATATCACCCAAATGAATGAAAACTGTAGTCACGACAAATGCTGTGAAGGAAGGCGTACCGTAAGTGGGGGCAAAACCAGGCACGAGAGTTGCCAATGGTACCGGGAAGGATGCTTCCCCCAAGACAGTGATAACAGGGCAAAAATGGTAGAGGAGTGACAGAAAAGGATTGGAAGAATTTAAATATACTACCCTCATTCTTCAAATTTCTCATTTTTCAGCATGATAGCTTCCATCCCCAGTGTGGAGCCCAGAACCCAGATTGTATTTTATTCCTCCATCTACCTGTACTTCCAGTAGCCCCCTGGCACAGTAGAGGGTGCAAATGCTAATAGACCTTCCCACATTTTATTGAAAATGGAAAGCAAGCCTGCAAGCAACGTAGCATATTTTGCTATGTATAATATGCATTTTTATACCCAAATTTGTGAGAAAAATATAAGGATGCATATCTATATAAATGTTTTTAATTATTGTATTTATGCTTATGAGTTAAAAATGTAACTAGAAATCAATAATGATATCTGCATGCAAAATAATACCTTGGAATACAATAAGCAGTTTTGTTGAACTTACGATGAACTTTCAATGGTAGCAATTTCAGCCACAGACTCAACAAAATGAAACCAAGAGCAACACATCGTTGTCTACAAAGTCACTCTGACTTGGTAAGATGGGTGATGTTGACTTTATTACCATAGGGTGAACATAAAATCCTTTTATAAAATACCAAAAACAGGTCTCTAAATAAAAATTTGAATTAGAAAATTAAAATGAAAAGATGTTTTTCCCTGCAAGTTTGGGCTGAAAACGTGGGTGGACATTATGCACCAGAACACGTTACGTATGGTAGACTACCTGAAGCATTACTTTTTAAAAACACAGTTCACACCCACTGGAGCCAGAGTTTGATCAAAGCACGTGGCAGTTCCCACACAAAGAAGAACACGAAAAGCGGGATACAGCTTGAGTGGACCAGTGTCCATCTTTTCCAGAAGCCAAACCCAGTGGGAAGCTGGAGCAGTAGGCACAGGAACTGGTCAAACTCCAGCAAAAGGGAGCATCTGGCACTTGAGAGGGTGGGCTGACTCACAATGTGTCCAAATGTGCCTACAGCTTTTTGCACAGGGAAGTGGCTCAAACGTTCACTTCCAAATGGGGAGGTGGGCATAAAAATACTATGGCCCTGCTGATAGAGCGCTAAGGATAAAATGATTCCCAAATCTACCATCAGGGCAAGGCCCTGTCACAAAACACGACTACAAAGAAAGTGCCTGCGTTTTTCTTGCAAACTTAAAAGGCCCTGAAAAATCGCAGATGGTTTTGATTTATGACTATAAATATCATCCCTGCCATGCAGCATAGGATTACCTTGTCCTCAAATGGCAGGGTATTCTAATGACACACTCTTTTGGTTATTTCCATAAAAAAAGAAATGATGTAGGGCACAGAGGATGTATTATTTTAAAATGTAAATTCTCTCCCCCAGGCACCTCCACCCTCACCCTCCAAATAAAGCAGTCTTGCCAAGCAGAGGGGCCTGGCTTCCGCCCTTAGTGAAAGGTCTACAGCACAGGGACTGAGATGATTCATGGAGACAAGCCCTGAGCAGTGCCTCTTGGACTGCAGATGACCAGCCTGCGTGATCCTTGGTGGTCCTGCCCTTCCCTGAGAACACCCAGCAGCCAGCAAGTCTACAAGAGACCAACGTGTAAAACGGCTCCCTTGTGGGTTTTCCCCAACCGTGCAAAGGAAATTTTCTCAATCGTCGCTGTACCCAAGCCAACTCTATTAAATGGAACTTTGTTTCCAGGGGATTTTTAAATTGAGACATCATTGGCAAGATACACTTTGCTTTAAAGTGGTGAGTGATACTAATCAATGTGGTTAGGTGAGAGAAAAAGCCTGCCCAGACTGTGAAATCAAATCTGAGGTACTCAATCAGTAAAAACATATTTATAAAATGAGACAAGAAATAAAGCTTGGGCTGTAACTAATGAGACAGTTTACTCATACTTCCTTCATTTAATGGATTTTTACTGAACACCTTTTATATACCACACACTTAATTAGGTCATTTAATAAAACACCGTACATTATCATTGTACCGTTGAAGACACAGAGACTCCCAGGTTTAAATAGACTCCCGAAGTCACAGTTCTGCTAAGGGAAAAAGTGAAGCTTCAAACACAGGTCTGATACATAGTTAAGTAAAAGAAGTTAAAAAGAAAGAAGTTGGGAGGGGGACAACTTGAAGCAATACGGCAGAGCTGTGGAATAACCACATATAAAACAAACTGTCAGCTTTCTAAAAGGAAGCATAGAAATACCACCGGAGTAGGTGGCACAGCCATAAACAAGCTCAGGCTTGAAGGGAGGCTTCTGGAGCCAGGATTGGGAGGAAATCTTGCATATGTGCACAGAATTAGAAAAACTGTCTAAGCATTATTGCTTACAAACTGATAAGGCCAACATTAACAGTGCCATTTTGAAACACTAACACCAACAAAAAAGAACATACTGATTATATTTTTGAAAGACTGGCTTGAAACCTAACAGATCTGTTACTGCTACTGTAACTTAACTGAACTGTAAACATTTGTTTTAGCACCAGTGTTTGTACTGTGTAAACAACTGAAAATGTCTGCCATGAAAAAAAAATCAATTAGCACATTGATAAATTATCCTTTAAGTTACATTACTTAGCCCACTAATTCTGCTTTAATTAACAGCCATTACTAGCAGTAAAAACATGAAATTATTTAGATTTCACAGATATGTCCTGATTGAACATGTGTTCACATTAGGGAGCAAGAGTTAACGGATAAATTTCCCAGATTAACAACTCAAATATAAGATAGAAGATTCTGATTTGAACCTAAGCATAAGCATCTTGTTAAAGTCTAAATAGGTAAATAGTTCACTTTTTTATTTTACATTAGACATTAGTCAGCATTCATCTCTGACTAATACACACGTACACCAACATTATGTATGAGTAAAATGGTTTTTTGAAAAACAACTAAATTTATTTAACAGGTATTAATCTACTCCTCCAACCAAAAGTTCAAATATTTTAACTACAATTATAGTAACAAAAATATTACATAAAAGTATAATACACAACCAAAAATTTTAGTATGTATTGCTTTTACCAAAAATTGTAAAAATAGCATAATTGTAATACTTTCTATTCATAAAAGAATTAATTATAGACAGAGGGGTTAAAGAGGGAAGAATTATCTAACATTTCATCACATATTATGAGCAGTCATTTCTGATCGACACAAATGTGATTCTTATTCATCCACACATCAATTTGTCAATATAAATTCAGATAGCTGCAAATTCATTTCTGAACCAATTAACTTGTTTTCAGTAAAAGATAAACAACCAAAGTTAATTTTTGCCTTTGCTGTGCTGGCACATACACTGTGTCACTTAAAAGGAAATAAAGTGACACTTTTGATTAGCTATAATTCATTTTAAATGAATCTACTGAAAAGTTAGCAATTTGCATGCTTCATAAACTAGGTAATTAGTAAAGAATCAATTTTCACACATACAATATAATTGCACCAAGCTATATATTTGTTTGTTCATTCCAGAAGCAGAAAGGAAAGGCATGTAATCTGAACAGGCGATCGTAGTCTCAAGAATTTCTATACTTGCTCCTGAGAATATTTATAGGCATGTCATTGCACAGATGGATGTTGACCCAAAGAGAATAATTTCTTCTGGAGGATTTTCAATTCTGTACTTAAAATTTAAAAGGGAAACTAAGTTTCTCATAAATAAATTTTAGATAATATTTCAGTGTTTCTAGGACTTAAAAGTTGGAGAAGAAACTATTTAATAATATCCCTCCCTTCTTCAAGAAGATATTTTAAAAATCTAATAAACTTACTTGGGGAAATCTGAATGTATGTCTCACTGCTGTATATTTTTCCTTAGATTTATTTTCCTAATTCACTTTTTTCTATTATTATTTTCCTTCAAAAGCTCATTCTTACCTCTAATTGTAGGATTATTACCACCAAAGGTCAAGGCACTCCCCGCCATGGGAAAATCATAAATTCAATGAATTACACTATCACAGAGCTTTAAAGGGCTTCCCAACTTTTTATGCTATAGGTATATGAACAAACAAGAAGTAAAGAAAGCTTAAAAGATGTATATATACTAATCAGCCAAAAACAAACCAGTTCTTTCACAAAAGAAAGGTCTCACCTTTAATATCCTCATATTATGATTAATATTAATCATATTAATATTATGATCATCATCATCATAATTGTCATCATCACTGAAGTCTTGAGAAAGCAACTACTTGATTTAGACAGTGAGAGAGAACAATCTATTGCTAGTAGAAGATACAATGAATTAAGCACTTGAGCAAGAGTGCAAGGAGAAATTTAATAGCTTTCCAATGTTTTCCTAAGACAGAAGAGAGGACTTCAGTCCAGGACTCTGAAGTAAGTTTTTAAAATAAATATAACACTAAAACAACCATCTGAAAAAAAAAAGATATTAAAAAAAATTTATTATCCATTAAAAGCCTCTGACAGTTGACTCTCAAGGTAAAGAAATTTTTAGTTTATTACCATTATTTGCATGTAAAGAAAAAGCTATTATTATATTTAAGAGGCAAAAATACACATTCAGATTCAAGTGAAAAAGTGAAGCAAGAATCAGTATCTTATTATCTCTAACCAGTAAATTATTTCCAGTGACTTTTGATAGCTGTTGACTGTGACCAAGACACATTACCGATCGTTCCAGTACGCTGGCAATAAAACAATGCAATTACTAATGCTAATTATCTGCTGCAGAAATATTCATGATTTCAAGTGAACTGAAATGCTTTCTTGATGCTGGACTGTCCCAAACATTCCTAGTGAGTATACAAGTCACAAAATTTTGTGGGGTTAGGAAAGATTTAGGATAGAATCTTCGTTTTAAGCGTACAAAATATCCGTGCTTGAAAATTCTGGCAAACTATCTCAGTCAATGACAATGGCCTGTGTCCACTAAATCCTATGTCCTCCACAGTACATGGCTGGATTCCATGGTCCAAAAAAGGCTGAGGCGCGCCTTTGAGGTATCAGTTCTTACATGAGACTTTAGTAGCTTAAACCAGCCGAGGTTGACTTCTCTCTCATCCATATCACCAGGTATGGAGAAGAAAGGGAGATTCTGCTCCACACAGTCACTCAGGGACCCCAGGCTTACTGACTGCTGCGCCCAACCACCCATCTGCTACGACTTTGTCCTCCCCCGCATTCAATCACACACGCAGGAAACAGAACATGGAAGTCATGGAGAAGAGTTTCACCAGCAACGACTTGAAATGGCATGCATCATTTCCCTGGAAGTCCGTGAGCATGCCTAACTGCCAGGGAGGCTGGGAAATGTAGTCTAGTTGATGTGAGCCAAACAAAGCAGCCATCTCCCCACCTCACTGTAGACTCCTTTTCCTTGCTCTTTAGCTCTCAGTTTCACCTCTTTCCTAGTCCAAAGTCTTAATTGCTTCCTTGATCAATTTTCTCTGGCTCCTCACTCCAAGCAACAGACTGTCCCTCGTGAATAATTACTCCACAACTTGTAACTCATGTCTCCAGCTTGCTGGTTACAATCATTACAGGCAAGCATCCCTTCCAGGCCTTTCTAGACAGAGACAGGGGATAACACCTGAATGACCAGTTGGTCCAGAACTCAAAAGGCTGTAGGCCCAATAGACTCTACATCCTGAAACCACCCAGTGACAGGGGCTCTGAAACCCATTTCTTAGATCAATGCCTTTAAATCTACTAACTAAACTGATTTCTCCTCATCTAGGGATCATCAGGATACAAGTGGTACCCCCACAAGGCTTCCAGCCCATCTTGACCAAAGAAGTGAACGTGGCAGATCTCGAGACCCCTTCCCCTTTTTTAGATCAGATAGAGTCTGAGAGCTCCGTGGATCCCCAATAGGTAGGGACAATGACCATCCTCAGCAGGAAGCAGATACAGAAGAAGAGACCTCTAGCCCCTCAACTTCCCATGGAGATTTGTGGGGATCACGTCTCTCGAGGAAATGTGAGGAAGGCAGGTAGAATAGGGGGGATCTCAGGACCCCTCCCATGAGACTTGCCCTGCTGGAACAGTCCCCAACTTGGTACCACCCTATCATTAGTAGTCCCCACCCCAAGTTGAGGAACCACAGGAAAATTCCAGGGGAAAAGTTAGCTAATACAAGGAAGTCAGAGGGCACAGAACAGCCCACCAGTTTGAGCCAGTTCCTAACGCCTGCGCAGTGAGAGTTACAATCACCTTCATTTCACCAGAACCTCATTATACCATCATTGTAATGTCATACATATGCCCGGAAGTTCATTAATGTCATTATAACAGACTGAACTCTGGGAAAGGGCATGCGCTGTCAGAAGGCGTTGTGTAATAGACCTCTTGTCAATCAAACTTGTCAATCAAGAGACCCACCCCAGCCCAGAGATTTCTCCCCTGAAGACACAGAGGAAAATAAAGGCCCCAAAGCCTCGTTCATCAGGGCTCCTGAGCCACTCTCCTTGCTCGAGCCCGCTCCTACCTCTTTGGAGTGCACTTTCTCTTCAATAAACTATCTCTTTGTTTCACCTCTTTACTTTTGTGTGTGTCTCGTTCAATTCTTTGCTCAAGATACCAAGAACCTGGACATCACACCGACGAGGGCACCCCACTTTCCGGTAACATAGCTGTGTGCCCGGGAAGAAAAGGTTTGGTGGACACATGGAAGTCTATGCCACAGAATCTTTTAACATTATTGAGGGACGAGTGGGTCAGGGAGGGGAGAGAGGGGAGGGGGTGGGAGCGGAGGGGTTAAGCTAAATATAAGGTGATGGAAAGACAAGTCACATTAGGTGGTGACCTTATTATACATCCAGTTGACAATGCACTGTAGAATTGTATGCCTGAGACCTATGTAATCCCTGCTAACAGATGTCACCCCAATAAGTCTAACAATAAAAATGAATTAAAAAAAACATTATTGATAATTTAGCTAATTGTAATATTTAATCACTTTTTTCATTAACTATAGAACCTCAGTTTTCAGTGGCAGTGCCTTCAAATAGCAATTAATGGCAGAGAAAGACAAATATTAAAAAAATATTTTAAAAATATAAAGTAGATTTTAGTAATCCCAAAAACTCCTCCCCCGCAAAAAAACTGTTCAGTCCAGCTGTCCCTCATCCTTCAAATATTACACTGAAACATTTACCACGAAAGCTGTAACATATTTTAATTGGACACAATGAAAAAGGAAAGAGCTTGGCCATGAAGAATAATCTGATTCATCTCTTTAGTCACGTTCCTTAATACTATTACAAAGCTACAAAATGTTTAGAGCATGACATAGATACACAGAAAACCCAACATACATAAAAAGAAAAATATAAGAACTGCCTGGGAAAAAAAGACAGGAAAATCAGAATATAGCTTTAGCAGTTTTTTTTAAAATCATTATGTGTTGTATACAAAGGCATCATGATCTCTTACCAACCAGTAAGAACTTTTTTTTTCACTAAAGAGAAAAACTGTTCTATGAATTCGCTCACTCTTTCTTGCTAACTAAGACACTATTGCGTTCAAAATAGTCTCAAAGGTTACAGGAGGGGGATACAGGCTCAGCGTCAGAATAGCATCAACTCGTTCCCAGTGAGTAGAGGCTATGTCAGCTGTACCACAGCCATCTGAACGATCAACCACAGACGATGCAAGGCAGGAACGACACAACAGGTCATCTAAGATGTCACAGGTATTTGACTTTTTGGAATTCAGAGAAAATGGGAGGGGGATTCAGTGAATCGAATTATTCTCTCAAGAGTGTCAGTTCTGTACCCTGAGATGAATCACTGAATGCGTGGACACAGGCACGATCAGCTCAATGCTTCTTAAAACAGCTGGGCAGTTTTCTATTCCAATAAATCACCTATGAAGGTATGACTGCATTATAAAGTCAAAAAAAAAAAAAAAAGGCACCCTAAGAGTCCCCTGCGCCCACCAGCGTTTAGAGGGCAGGCTCTCCGCAACAGGCGCTCACGGCTGCCACCCCCGAACAAACGGCTGCCACCCCCGAACGGACGCACAGATGTCTCTAAGGGGCAGGGGGGCTGCTGTCAGAAAGTGTCTTACAGGGGGATATGAACCAGGCTGACCAGACGTACCATTTTCACCGGGGCAGAAAAGGGCGGTGCAGCCCTGCTTCAGAAGGGACGTCTGGGCAGCCTGCTGGCACCTGGCCCGGAGCCCGGTGAGACCAGGCTGACCGCACATACGGTTTGAAGGGGGACAGTCCTGTTATCCTCCGTCCTAATATTAAAGGACTGGAAGGGTTTTAGCCCACCTCAGAAGTATTTCATACATAACCCCTGCGAAAGGTTTAAAAATGTTTTTCTACCTCATGTGAGTCACTTCATTAGATCACTAGGTTGGTCTGTTCCCCACAAGCCACAGGAGACAGGCTGCGACGCCCCGCGGAGGGCGCCAGGCCGGGCCCCGACAGCGGCTATGCCGGGCCGGGCAGGGCTCGCGCCGGGCAGGGCAGGCACCGGGCAGGGCAGGGCCGGGCAGGGCAGGGCTTGCGCCAGGCAGGACTGGGCAGGAGGAAGGTAGCCAGTTCTCCCTCTCAGAGATCCGTGTCAAACAGCTACGGTGAGGGGAAGGGAACGAGGAAGGATGATCAAGACTGTATTTCGGAGAAATGCAGAGCTCTGTGGTGTCAGGGGTTGGGGGGTGTCCAGATGGCGGTGGGGCAGGCTGTGCCTCCACGAAAACGACTAACAGCTAGCTGAAGACAAAGGACCGAAGACAAGATAAATCAAGATATTACAAGAAAACCAGCCAGAACTGGTCAAGACCAAGACGGCAAAACAGAGTCACCACCAAGTAACTTCCAGCCACATCACGCAGACACTGTAATACATTCCCATGCACAATGACACACCCGCAAGCACAATGACATCTCCAGAGGACCATATGAGGATAAAAAGGGGTGTATCCCAAATTCTTGGAAAAAAACCCCACTCATTTCCTAGAACTAATAGAATATTCCTCCCCTTCATTTCCATGTAAAATAGCCACCAAACAAAAATCACGGCCACACCTCATGTCTGGGGCGTCCCTCCTCTGAGGGCGTCCCCGCTTGCCTAGAGTAGGTCTTTATTCACTCAGTGACTGTCCCTTTAGCTCCTGGCTCACGCCTGAATTCCTTCCTGTGCGAAGCCAAGGACTCTGTTCTCGTGACAGTGTGGCAGCTACTAATCCTTGGCCCCGACGTTTATTCCCACCCTTTTCTATAGAAACCTGATGTTTAGCTTGGAACGTGGCTGCCCTGAACCAAGGCTCTATTTGTCAGCCTCTCTGCACCAGGAATTACGGTCTGATCACATTCTGGTGAGTGCGGTACACGCCCAAATATTCCGCGGCAGTTTCTGGGATCCTCTAAGAGCTGGCTGGCGGATGTCCCTTTGCCTTCTGCTGTTTCCATTCTTCCTTCTCCTCAGGAATAGAAACAGCACCCTGGCCCATGAGGGTGGGATGAGCTGGGCGGGCATGGGCCCCTGAGCAGAGCCATCAGTCCCACCCGGGAAGGCCTTTCATGGGCTGTTTGTGAACTGCAGCCAAATTGCTCTGCGAAGACGCCGGAGCCTGAAGAGCTGAGAACACCTAAGAGGGCATGAGAGGGGTCCAAAACACACGACCTCCCAACATGATCTGGATCCCTGCTGAATGCAGACTGCTGCCTGAGCTAGACCTTGATCGTGAAATATGAAATGTCTCAGAACATAAGCACTGCAAAGTACACTTTTGGAGCAATAAAAGGAAGGTTTCTTGAGCATATTATTTCTGAAAGGTTCTCCACTAGTAATATATTCCTGTTGATGGGATTCATAACAAGGATGAAAATGTCAAACATTTTCAAATAATGTTGCCTGAGTATTTTATGGTTTATAACAGGTATACCTGACAAGACAACAGGTTCTGTTAAGTCTCTTAAAAGTTCAATACTGGCATAAAACCGATCTAGAATAGACTTTGACTTTTTGTGATGAAAATTATGTCTGAAGATGTACTGCATGTTTTGTTTCCAAGGAGTATTCCTTCCCTGAGGGTGCTGTGAAAATATATATTTTTATAATTCCCTCCTTTATCTTTTAACCCACTTACCTTCTGAGAGGGTGAAGGACACATTTTAATATGATTCCTCTTAAAACCTACAACAAAAGGCCTAAATACTGACAGTATTCTCTGTCCAAATTCCTGTTGGCACACCTTCAGATGTAAAAACTATATATAAGCTTTCTCCCGTTTTAAAAGCATTTCCTATTTATTCAATAATATGTTTATAATTTTTATCAAGAAGACATTATACAAGATACCTTCTCTGGGAAAAAGAAGTTATTAAGGTCAATTTACCGTGCATCACTTTCAAACTTTGGTGTGCAAAGATTCATTAAGTTTTATCAAAATTCTGACCTACAGTAAAATTGGCAGATTTTAGTATGAATTTCAATTGGTCACGACTATGTAATTCTTCGACAATTTTAATCTCAATTTCTCACCAACCTGGCATGTGAAATGAGCACGTCTGGCATCAATGAATTCCCCTCACCTCTGGAAGCATTTCCATCAGCCTCCCAACACTGTCTAACTGCCATCCCATCCCTCCGCCCCACGTCACATGACACGTCTTGAAAGAGTCGCCCATACCCACAATTTTCATTTCCTTAGCTCACATTTGCCCTTTAACCCAATCAAACTGGATTTACAATGGAGCACCTCCAGACGCCCCAACCCGATGGTCAACTTCTCCCTCCCTTTCATAGTCGAACACCCATTAGCACGGGACAGTGAACAATGTTTTCTTTCTTGTCACCCTTCATTCCACGGCTTCCGAGATGGCACCCTCACTGTTAGTTTCTATGTCTACGGTCCCTCCATAGTTTCAATTGCAAAATCCATCTTCTTGCTTGACCTCTAAATTATGGAATACTCCAGGGCTCAGTCCTGCAATCCTTTCTCTTCCCTAACCACATAGATAGTCACCATCCATTCCTGGGCTTTAAATGTCACCTCTATTTTAATGAACCTCAAATCCACCCCATCTTTCCTGATCTCACACATAAACACTAGACTAGAAATCCAACTTCCAATTTGACCTAGCTGTTGATCCCTGATTCCACCCCCAAGTCTGCTCTTTCCCAGACTCCTGTGTCGCTAACATCTAAACACTTGCTCAAGCCAAAAACTAAGGAATCCTGATTAATGTCTTGGCTTCCCTCGCCTGCCCTCCTCCACATCTGCCCATTGCTGTCTTACTGACGCCCCTTTGTGAAGCTATCCATTATGCGTTTCCTCTTCCTTAGCCCCAAGGCAAGCCCCCATCACTTGTCTGTCCCCAGAATTACTTTAATAACTCCATCCACGCTTACCTCTCCCTCTTTGCTCCTCCAAATAATCTATTCACAGCAAGGAATCTGTGTCCAGAGTGATCTAGTATTTATAACTTACATAATTTATTTACCTATTTACAAATTACGTGATTTTTCTGATTAAAATACAATGGCTTCCACTGTCATTAGAATAAAATCTAAATTTCTTAAAATGTTCAATATGATCTTCTCTTGCCTTGCTCAGTCAATACAGCACTGAAAATTCTCAGCCTCCACGTAGGAACACAAGATTCTAATACGATCATTTTGAATCACAGCGAAGTCCTGGAAATAATTGCTCATCTTATAAAGCAGAATCAATTTAAGATTCCTCCTACAATGTCAGTTTCATTCACGCATTCATGCTCTCACAGGTGGAAATTAAAGAGGAGTGTAATTACAGTTAGAAAGCTGGGAAGAGGAAACTTAAAGGTCTAATATAGTGTTCACCTTTAAAGAACAGATGAGGACAGTTTGAATTATTGTTGTACATTACATGATAGTGAGAAAGCAGCTCTGGCTTCACATATCTGCTTTGTGAAGACCCAATAGTTACAATTTCCAATTATATACAAGAATGAGAATTTACTAATATAAGTTAAAAGGTAAATATAGTGTGCATTATAATTTGAACACTAGTTTTTTAAAATATACTTTTAATATTGACTTGCTCTCATTATTACAATATTGTCTGTAATGTGGTGTCCTGAGTGTTTAAAAATGAACATTTAAATGTTTTGATTAATTACATTGTCTTTTCCTTATTAGATAACCAACTTTGGTAATGTTTATTTGCAGTATTTCATTTTCAAAAATGGTCTTTAAAAATACCAGGCCACTCAGACATACACACATCCAAAAAAGTATGCATTTCAATTTCCTTTCCTCCCCCAATACGGGGAAGGAGTTCATGAAAGCATGAGCAAATTCTTAGAAAATTCATAAAAAAGAAGTGAATTCACAAAAATTTGTCCAAAAATATGAAATTTATTCATTATGACTATTTTTGACTGTGTAGGAACATTCTGCCTCCCATCTACTGTGCCACCAGTAAGATTCTATGGAAAGATTACTCAAGAGTGCAAAAACCGTGGGTGCTTTCATAAGAACCACGTGAGATACCCTTTACTGTGGTCATCTTGGCTGACTTTATTTTACTGTTTGCAGTCTTTGGAGGGTACTCAAGTGAGAGGAGGTACGGCCACAGGTCAAAAATTAATATGCTGCTGGTGCTGAGCGTGGCTGGCTGACCAGTGATTTGTTTCCTGCTGAATCTTACTACAGAGAGTGTAGGAAGGGAGGGGCATAAGTTCACACAGGGACAGGAAGAATGGGAAAAGGCGATTTCTTGTCGGTGAAAAGGTGACTTCTAACACAAGATGGTTGCTGCAGTCCCAGCATCATCACACCCACACGTGAGAATGCCTAAAGCAGAAGAGGCTTCCTGTGTGTTCCCTTCTTAGAGCAGGGGAGTGGGCTCCAGAAGCCTCACAGCAATGATGTCCTCACAGCTCACAGGCCAGATGTGGGTCCCACAGCCAGTCCTGGATCAACCAGAGTAGAGGAGACAGAGGAGGTGGGCAAGGGTGACAAGGCTGTACAAGACTGGATTAAACTAATGCTTTTTACCCTTGACCCGGAGAGAGAATACCCATTCTCATTCATAAAAAAAAAAAAAAAAATGGTTTTCAATTTCATAAAAAGAAAAAACAATTCTTCAATGCCTGGTAGGGGGAAAAAATGTTAAAAACAAGACAAACAAAGGTTGTCAGAAGAGTTAGCACTACAGGGAGTTCCCTGGTGGTGTAGTGGGTAGGTTCGGCACTCTCAACTCTGTAGCGTGGGTTCGATTCCCAGCCAGGGAACTACTCCCCAAAAAGAGTTAGCACCTACAATAGGCCAAACTGCACAACTTTGAGGAGGTAGGATGAAGGAGGAACGGGCCATGTTTACCACAGCAGAAATCAAGATGACCAGTAACATCAAACAATTCACTTTCTAAACATACTAATATATGCTGAGGGTACAAAAGTATTCAAATGTATTTGCACACTCCCCCACACACAAATATGTACGCATGTGTACAAATATACTGGGGGTGCCAAAAAATGTATACACATTTTAAGAGATGTGATCTGTGTCTTTTCAAAGTTGAATTGAATTACAGTAGCCATGTGTAGTATGACGTTCACTCAAAAGATGGTGTTAATCAAATGAATGCTAGTGTCACCATGCGACAGGCAGGACAGTCAAAGAAAACAGCAGAAGCACTGTTGTTATTCGAGGAGTACAAGACCATTCTGAATTAGTATCTCAAATTGCAGAACGCTGTTTGAGTTTCCCCCATGTTCTCCTGACTTAACACCCCTTGACTTCTACCTAAGGAGGACCTTACAGGGTGTGGTGAACTGTGGAAAACCGGCTACACTGGTACTCCAGGAAGAAACTGAAATGGCATGCGCAGTGATACAGGTGGACACTTCAGTCAGTGTCACTCAAGCCGTAGTTCACTGTAATCACAAGTGTCTGGACGCTGATGGCAACCACCTTGAGCAGCTCTTGTAATTGCAGAAGTCAAATGTGACTTGTATTCATCTTTTGTTATCATTATATATTGAGTATTACAATTTTAATACAATTTTTTCCTTTCTTAAAATGTGTACATTTTTGGCACCCTTATAATATAAAAATGGACAGACACATCAAGGCTAGGTTAAGTCATTCAAACCAGAACTTCTTAGATATAATAACTTTTAATCAAATATATAAGATGCAGACATGGAATCATATGTTCTCTTAAAAAAGTCAGTAACAGTGATGCTGCTAAGTTTGTTAAACTTAAATACTAACACTTTGAGAAAGGAGAATGAAATTCAAGAAAATTCACATCATGGAGGAGCACACGCACACAAAAGCAAGCTATTCCTTTTCTTTCTCTAGAAAGATCCCTCCCAGAACAAAGGAGTAACCCAGGATGAGCATTAGCAGGACTCAGTGAGATCTAGGTCACGTTGAGTGTTGAACCCATTCTACTCTCTGACTCTTCTACATGAAAAGATTCCTTTTTAAAAAAGGATGTAAGAAGCATCTGAGCGCTTCTCTATAGTATTACTGATAAAGTTCCAAGGCAACAGGAACCAGTGTCTCATAAATTATACCATAACAGAGATAAAAATCAGAAGATAGAACCTAAGCAAAGAAATGACAAAACAGCAGTATGAAATAACAAAAAACATTCAAGGTATACTGTCGGTCAAAGCAGCCATGTAAGTGGGTCTCCTTTTGGTAACAGTAGCAGAAATGTGCATGTGAGTAATGAGTTCATGGACAGTACTCGTGTTATCACCTTTAAATAACTGAGAACTATTTTAGGAGTAATGAAGTAATAAAAGGAAAACATAATTATTAATCCCAGAAAATTATTAACTTGAATTTTCCACTTTGCCACTTTTGTTCTGGCCCAAATCTGCACAAAGCTTCTCCTTATTGAACATTCAGTATCCCCAAATATATGTTCTCAGTCTCATTTCTGTCTTCTCTCCCCACTCTTCACCTCCACTCCTGCATACACATAACCGTGTCAACCCATCCATCTTTGGCTCTGTATCCATATGTCTCCCCTATTTTTCCCTTCCTCTCTTTTACCTTTTACAACAGCGGTAGGGTTTAATGACACCAGGTGTACTTTGTAGGAGGAAGAAATTTCTGGATGGAACAGTCCTCTAAACCTTGGGACTGCTACACCGATAGCCTCTCATGATAATGCTCACATGTTATCACTGCCTTGACTCTCAAATGCAAAGAAGCAGTGAAAGACCACTAGACATTTGTGAAAAGTCTCCACCATGAATACAGGAGACCAAAACAAGAAAAAAGGAAACTTGGAGAAAACAGAAACAATGAAGGAAGTGGAATAAACTTAAATTGATACAGAGAGATGAAAACAGCCAGAAAATATCAAGTACATAAAACAATAACAAAATGTTTTGAAAAAGTATTTTCCAAGAAAAAAAAATTAAGAGCGAACCCTGGAAAATTAAAATTATACTGACAATTAAAAAGTCAACAAAAGGGTTGAATGATAAAATTGAGGAAATCTTTAAAAAGCAAAAAAAAAAGAGAGATAAATGGAAAATGTGAAAATAAAAATAAGGCACATAGAAGACTGACACAGGAAGCTCCTAGTAGACTCAAAAAAAAGGCGTTAAAGGGGCGGAGAAGGCACGGTCAAAGGCTTAAGGACAGGAGCCTGCACACTGGGCCGTGCTGTGAATGCTCAATCTAATAGATGTCAAAGAAACAAAAAACCAAAGTCCACACCACACCACGTCATCATGAAATTTCAGAACTTCAAGGATAAAGAAGCCCTGAAAAGCTTCCAGAACTAGAATCAGAAAGGTACCGGATTGCTCAACAGCACTGGGCACAGGAGGATTACTGAGCATTGTCTTCAGCATTATCAGGAGCGACGAGTTCCAACCCGGAGTCCCACACCTTCTCAATCTAGCACTAAAATGGAGACCAACAGAGACATTTTAGACATACCTAGACTCAATAAAAGGACCTCCAACACAACTCTTCTTGGGCGGCTAAGAGACATGTCTCCACCAAACAAGCAAAGTAGGGCTCCAGAAACAGGGTGCAACACCAGGAATGAAGGCCAACACGGGCGTCAGGGCCACAGAGCCGACGGTCTGGCTCTAGAAAAGAGGGAGGGCGCAGGGGGCTCTGCAGGAGGGGGAAGCAGGGGGCTGAGTCCCTGACAATCGGTTCAATGGGTTTGACCATTTAGAAAAACTACTGAGAGCTATGACGAAAGTTCTAAAAGAACTGAAAAAAACATATATAATCAAATAAAAGCAAATGGGGAAAAAGCATCATAGGTAATTTTTAACTCTAGGAAAAATAAAAAGTTACAGAAGAAAAAACACAAGAGTATTTACAGTGGGCAGCGTTGGAGCCCGAGGCCAGGTCTGCTGAGAGGAACGGGGTCAGCCAGGCAGCCTGCGTACTCGGAATCCGGGGTTCGGGGTCCCGCGGGGCTGCCCGGAGCGTGGTGACCAAGGACACCGCTCAGGGGGAGGGTTCTGGCTGGCTGAGGGGAAGGAGGGCAGCAGCACGGCCTGGGAGGCCGAGGGACGTA